>JXCR01136987.1:619984-636830 GCA_002079205.1 Phalaenopsis hybrid cultivar
CATGAGTGCTGGACAAAGGAGGATGAGAAGCCTCTAGCAATCAAAACTTGTTCAATGAAACTCCAGCTTATAGTATCATAGGCTTTTTTGATAACAAAACCTGTTCAATGAAACTCCAGCTTATAGTATCATAGGCTTTCTTGATATCTAATTTGAGTTTGACAGCCACTGCTGATCAGATGGACAAAGGAGGATGAGAAACCTCTAGCAATCAAAACCTGTTCAATGAAACTCCAGCTTATAGTATCATAGGCTTTTTTGATATCTAATTTGAAAATTAGATGAAGCTCCAGCTTATAGTATCATAGGCTTTTTTGATATCTAATTTGAAAATTAGATTGCCTCCTCTCTTCAGCTTATAGTATCATAAGCTTTTTTGATATCTAATTTGAAAATTAAGTTGCCTCCTCTAGTCTTAGGCCAAAAGCACAGTATCCACAGTATTTCTGTCCCTCATGAAGGCAGACTGATTCCTGCTGATGAGCTTGTTTAGATGGGGCTGTAGTCTTTGGACCAAGATTTTACTGATTATCTTTGAGATAACAGAAGTAAGACTAATGGGTCTGAAATCCTCCCATTTGCAAGGAGTTTTGTCTTTAGGCACTAAAGTAATGGTTGAAGAGGAGAAGTATTTGGGAAGGTCAGCCCCCCAGAAGAAGCTTTGGACAGTGGCAATAACCTCACCTTTCACAACATGCCAAGCCTTTTTGTAGAAGTCAGCAGAGAATCCATCAGGGCCAGCCACCTTTGTGCTATCTATGGATTTAAGAGCTTCCCAAATTTCCTTTTCATCAGGGATGTTAGTAAGGGATAGACTCTCAGTAAATTCCCTTTCTTTGTCAAAAAGTGTAGCATTGATGATAGAGTTGGAAGTAGAGTTGTTCCTGAATAAATTCTGGAAATAAAGTACAGCATCAGTAGCAATTCCCTCAGCATTGGTAATCCAGTGCCCCTCCTGAGAAAGAATTTTATGGATAGTATTGCTTTTCCTCCTATAGTTGATACAAGCATGGTAGTATTTAGAGTTTCTGTCCCCCTCACAGAACCTGGTTTTGTTAGCCTTTTGAGCATAGAGAGCCTCTTGCATGTTGATAAGTTCCAATAAGTTTTCATTAGCTAGCTGGAAATCCATATCAGACCCCAAATCAGAAACCACTAGCTGTTCTAACTGTAATACTTTTTGTTCAGCTTCAAAAACTTTCTTATCAATGTTCCCTACCTCCTTCCAGTTCCAATTTGTGAGATGTTTGCTGAGTTTTTTTTGTAACAACCAAAGCTTGATACCAGGAATGTGATGGTGGACATCAGTCCAGGACTTAGCCACTTGGTTAATAAAATCACCATGCTTAGACCACATGTTCAAATATCTAAAATTAGCTTTAGGTTTAGTAGAGGATGAAGATATTTGAAGCAGCAAGGGCCTATGATCAGACCCACTCATAGCCAGATGTTGGACAGAAGTATGGAGGAACTCTCTAAACCATAAGTCATTTACTAGAAATCTGTCAAGCCTCTCCCAGATCTTCCCCCTTCTCCAAGTAAATTTAGGACCTTTGAACCCCAAATCAAAGAGCCCAGCAGACTGAATGTTATCATTGAAAGTGTTAATTCGACTAATATCAGGAGATCTCCCTCCCTTCTTCTCACAGGGAGAAGAGAGGCTGTTAAAATCACCACCAACAACCCAGAAATCCTTAATAGAGGAACTGAGCTCTAATAATCCTTGCCAAAGGTTCAGTCTTGCAGTAGCTGTACAGCCAGCATAAATGAAGGTAGCAAATCTCTGATAGTAACTGAAATTGAGTTGAAGATGGATGAATTGATCTCCATCTAAAAGAACAGTGCAAAGGACTTCTTTTCTGCATAGAATCCAAATTTTGTTATTAGAATTTGTAAGAAGCTGGAATCCAGGGAATTTTCTCACAAATCTGTTGACATTTTTAGAGACCATTGGTTCAAGAAGAGCAATGATCCAAGGTTTATACATCCTGTTGAGGGCTAGAACTCTATTAAGGGAATTGGGATGAGCAAGTCCCCTAACATTCCAACAGATTAAGTTCATTAACCAATAGAAGTGGATTTCCCTCTTCTCCTAGGTCTAATAGAGCTAGAGGAAGGAGGGTAGGGGGCTTCCTCCAAAGGGGTGGAAGAAGACATAAGATTCTTTAATTCCAGAGGCAATTTCTTCTTCTTAGTTCTTTGGACTTGCCAGCCATCTTCAAGGTTTCTGGTTAACTACAAAAGCAAAGGGTCCTCCTCTGGGATCTCAATAACTATTGTCTCAGTGTCAGCAGGAAGTGTGGAGGGATCAGTACAAAGATTTTGTTCAGTTGAGGTAGATTGTGGCATGGGATGGAGGTGCTCAATGGGTGAGTCATGAGCAGATTGGGGATTGGGAATCACACTCTCTTGTACCAAAACTTGAGGAAGCTCTTGTGCAACAGTTCCAGGCAATTCAGTCCTTATATCAGTACCAGTAATAGCAGTAGGTACCTCCTTGTTCTGAGGAACAATCTCCTCTGAAAGTTGCTTGGGGGTCTTCCTTCTGAGTGTAGGATGGAGTCTGAAACACTTATCATCAGTGTGACCAAACATATTGCAATGATGGCAATAGTAAGGCCTTTGTTCAGCTATGATTTTCTGCCAATAGCCATTATGTTCAGTGCCTAACCATATTTCCTCCACAGCTGGAAGGGTAATGTTTCTCTCCACTAGGATTCTAGCTACAGAAGGTCTAGACAAGTTGAAAGTAGGGCCATCCAATTTCAATGGTCTTCCCAATGCTTTGCCAATGTTGAAGAGGACTTTGTGGTTGAAATAATGCAGTTTAAGCCCAGGTAACTTAAACCATATAGGGACAATGGGAAGTTCTTTGTTGGGATCAAAATCAGGAGTCCACTTTAAAAGCTTCATTGGAATACCTTCAATCAATATGGATTGTTTGGAGAAGATTCTTGCATAGTCTTCCTCTCTTGAGAGATTAATAAGGATGTGTCTGCCATCAAGTAAGCCAACTTTCCAAGCCCCTTTGAATTTCAAACCATCAAAAAACCTTCTTACAGACTCCATCTTTGGGTGGCCAAGTTGGAATTTACCAATTAAGGTAAATTTTTGACATTCAGTTAACCCATTTAGATCCTCTTCAGTAAAGTAGATTGCCAACTTCCCACCTTTCTTGCTAATAGGTTTAAACAGGGGGTCATGACCCTCATGATAATCTTGAGGAAAGACCAAATCATCAGGATTTTGCACTGCCTCCTGACCTTTCCCCACAATGTCAGCAAAAGTGGCTTTGGCCCACTGAATGTTGGTGGAGATGTCAATGGGAATAGGGTCAGACATCACAGAAATAGTCAAAGGAACCCCAAGCAGGCCTAAGTCAGAGAACAGCCAAAGAACCTAACTTCACAGCTAGTGAAGCAAGCAAACAGCCAAGCAGGGAAAGAGAAACCACAAAGAGGCTAAACAAAGGAAGGATGGTGAGTCTTAATAAACCAAACCTCCAGTGGGATGTCAAAGAAACAACCCCACAAGAAACAGCAAACAAAGACAAAACTATGGAAAAGCCAATGGAACAGTAAAAGTTTAAAAAGGAAGAGCCCGGGAAGGTGTAAAAGCTATAAGAGTCGAAAAACCTGCTATGCCAAGTAAAGAGATGAGAGAAAATCAGTTGAAAACAAATATTAGCAAGTGTTAAACCCTTTACCACAGCAAGTTGNGGATGTTACAAGTCATTACTACACCTTCCATATTTGTAGCTGACCGTGGCACCCTTTCATATTCATAACTAATTTTTTCACCATTTCATATTCATAATTGCTTGAAGAGAGACATTTAATGACCCTTTAATCTTATCATTTATTCAGTTGAAAACCTTTGGTCGGCTGGCATACATATGGTTGGCTGAGAGGTCATCGGTCCACTCTTTCAATGGGATTTTGAATAGAGGTCTTCCTATCTTTAGGCTGAACTTGGACTGTCAGGCAGATGCTGAATCACCGTAACATGATGGGCAACTCTCCTTGGATAAGAGACATTCTCAAAGAATAAAAAAGGCATTTCGTTGGGTGTCCTTTAGTCATCCTTGTGAAGAATTCTAGAATCAATCGAGGGAGTTGGTTACAAACGACTATACCTTAGATTTGATACATTCTATTTTTTCGTTCGGTTGTGCTTCTGTTTGGTCGTCATAGAGCTCCGTCGGAAAGAAACGACGTTTGGCGTTTTCATCTTTTTACTATCTCGATACACCGTCCTCGGGTGTTCATAAGCGAGACCCGTTGAATTTCCTCAAGATTCCTGCTGTTATATTTTTATGTACATAAATTCTTATTTTTATTTTGTTGTCACACAATGAACTTAACCTTGAATCGAGCTAAATTTGTCTGAATTGAGTCCTTGAAATATTTAAATATAAGAGACTATTGGATCTTTTAATGTTTATAATCAATGGATAATAAATCAACACTATTAGTTTGCTCATCTCAAGTTATATTTTAAATTTGGAATATTGATATGCAGCAAAACTTTTTTGGTGACAACCTTAACTTTTTTTCCCCAACTTCGTCAGTAAGTCTTTCATATAGATTTGGAACAGCATAAACTGGGAGAAGGCCTTGTGGAGGCATTATTCTTGGGCGATTCAAACGTCCAACCTTCCCTCATGATCTTTGTGTGGGGCTGTAAACATTGAGTCAGGCCAAATTAGATCTACCGACTTTTTCAATTTGATTTACTTACTCAGTTTTGTTTAACCGTATATTTGATCCAGACTTCATTATTTAATATATCGAATTTGCTTACCCTGCTCTTAGTAAGATTCAATATCTTTATTGGTACTTTTGAATGTGTATTTGCCAAATTATGCAAGAAATTTTATAACAAATAAAAAAATTTTAGTAATTTTTCATAAGATCAGCCGTAACTACTGATTTTTAATAAAATTCAATTAATTATAAAAAAAATTGTGAAGTCTGTTGCATGACTTACTGAGCTCATTTTATACAAGTTAGGATCTGTTTGGGGCAGGTTATTTGGTGCGGTGGAATTTTAAAAATGCACTTGAACTGTTTGGATAAACTGCGTTTTGGCGGCTTATGAGTTTTGAAAATGCTGAAAGCAGCGTTTCACACTGCACCTATTTAGGTACAGTAACAACTTTCTGGTAGCGGTCTTGTTTTTTTCTAAAAAATTAAAAATTTTTAATGACCACCGCATCTAACTTATCAACAATTTATTTTTAATCAGTTGACAACAGAATATTTTTAAATATCTTATTAATAGATTATTCAATAAACTGTTGCTCAAAAAAATTAAATCGGAATTATGCTAACCGTCTATGAGCTTACCCAATTCCCACGACTGATCTNGTTCAAACGTCCAACCTTCCCTCATGATCTTTGTGTGGGGCTATAAACATTGAGTCGCGCCAAATTAGATCTACCGACTTTTTCAATTTGATTTACTTAGTCAGTTTTGTTTAACAGTATATTTGATCCAGACTTCATTATTTAATATATCAAATTTGCTTACCTTGCTCTTAGTAAGATTCAATAACTTTATTGGTACTTTTGAATGTAAATTTGCCAAATTATGCAAGCTATTTTATAACAAATAAAAAATTTTTAGTAATTTTTCAAAAGATCAGCCGTAACTACTGATTTTTAATAAAATTCAATTAATTATAAAAAAAATACTGAAGTCCGTTGCATGACTTACTGAGCTCATTTTATACAAGTTAGGGTCTATTTGGGGCAGCTTATTTGATGCGGTGGAGTTTTGAAAATACACTTGGACTGTTTGGGTAAACTGCGTTTTGGCGGCTCATGCGTTTTGAAAATGCTGGAAGCAGCGTTTCACACCGCACCTATTTAGGTACAGTGACAGCTTTCTGACAGCAGTCTTGCTTTTCAAAAAAATTAAAAATTTCTAATAGCCACCGCAATTTAACTTATTAACAGTTTATTTTTAATCAGATTATTTTTAATTATCTTATCAACTGATTATTCAACAAGCTGTTGCTCAAAAAAATTAAATCGGAATTATGCTAACCGTCTATGAGCTTACCCAATTCCCACGACTGATCTCATCTTCAAACCAATGCCACATCACGCGGTCATGAATGCAGCCGGAGAGAAACGTACGCTCTACTTGTCTCACCGCTCGGAACTTCAATTTGTCCTGCGGCCGGATGAGTCAGCCATAACGAATTGATGCGTCAACGCGAAGAATTCCAACATCACCGCCACTCATAAATTACGGGGCAGCGACATATTATAAAGCCATGTGGCAGGCTAATTGTGGGGATGAGTTCGCAATGAGTTCAGAGACATAAATACAAGGAGAGGCAATTAACCACGGCAGGACAAAAGCTAAAATGGATCCATCTCGCCGCCGCAATTGAATGTTCTTTGTCAGGCACCTGGTCCTACATGCAAGTACGGAATAAAAANTAGGCAATTAACCACGGCGGGACAAAAGCTAAACTAGATCCATCTCGCCGCCGCAATTGAATGTTCTTTGTCAGGCACCTGGTCCTACATGCAAGTACGGAATAAAAATATAAATATTAAGGTAGCTGGTTTTTGCGGAAAATGAGCAGTTCACGTTGTGGTCGGGGAGATAATATAAGCAGTAACCATGCCAAAAAAATAACGAGTCTGAATGTGCATTATGTACTTCCCCCACGAGGGAGGATCTGATGCACAGATGTATAAGCAATGCAAGATGAATTATAGAAGTTTAATTGGGGGTTCATTTTTGAGATTGCATGCCAACTTAAAATAATTGCTAAAGTACAATGAACTACATCATATTAGGGAATGAAATGTCCAGCTGAAATATGCATTTTGAAATGATTTTAATAAAAGATACAATGACCAAAGGATCCTCTTTCTTGTCCAAAAAGGCACTCACTCAATGTGGTGGAACAAAAAATTATGGAGAATGATGACAAAATAAAAAATCAAACATTGGCAAATAATTATGATCAAAACTTCATTTTTGAAAAAAATAAAAAATAAACATGATTATTAAAATTTAATATATAATAAAATTGAATCATGATTATGTATTTAAGTTTAGTAAGGATTAAATTATTGGCATTTTATATACAAGTTATTGAAGAAAATAATAAAATAATTAATTTGATGAGTGTCTTCTAGCTAGCATATTACATGTTATCACTCAGCTTCGTTCTGAAGAAATTGCTTAGCTTAGGGAAGCATTCCTAATTAGGGGAACATAGCCAACATTAAAGTTCTTCATAGCCACATTTGCATGCACCTATAAAGGGATTCCACCATAGAGGAATCCTAGTGATCTCGTCTATTCAACCAATTGATTTAGCATATTCCCTGAGCTACTTCTCTCATTTGGTAATAAAAACCTCCAAAGCACTTGTCAAGTTCTCCATTCAAGTTTCATTATTGGGATATTGATTTTAGTATTTATATGTCTATAAAAGTTAAATCATGCACTTATAAATTTATTCTTTCAAGAGATCATTTTGTGTAGTGCCTAAAATCATATAAAAAAGTGGTCAATGGATCAAATTGACACATCTCTAGTAATCTTAAAAAGAGCATAATATAGAATTTTATAATATTCTATGCCTTAAGCCATGATAAATAATCATAAAAAATTTTCTTTAAATACTTTCTCTTTATTTTTTCTCTTATTATTTTAACGTCATAAATCATTTTAGTAGGATTTATGTGTTATCCATGAACAAATTTTGATTCAATATCATACAAGTGCAGTGATGGTGGATTATTGCCACAAACCTAAAAACCTATTTCATGCAAATGACCATGATAGAGGAGCAACTTAATGTATAAAAAATACTAAAATTATAACCAACTAATAACTCACCAAAACAAAACAGAGGATCACATGGATGATCTAAGAAACTTATTAGTAAATTTTGTACAACACCCAAAATGAGCAACATCATAGGGCATTTTAAATTTGGTCATTTGACAAAAACTCTTGAGCACCAAATACTAACCACCAAACATTTCATAGATGACAAATATTGTCCCACTTATAAAGAAGCCCTCCCACTGACTAGGTTGGTTGAATGACAAATAATGCACATAAATTAATGCATTCTTTGATTGTAGAAGAAAAGCCCTAATCATGTTTGAACTATTGTATGTTGAATCATGTTCTGGTAGAATAAATCCAAACAACCAGTAGCTTAATTGACTCAAAATTTTAATTCTCGACACTAATGATGCTCTAAAGTGTCACTTATTTACACTATTTTTAATGAATCACTTTTTTGGGGGTTTGTTTGTCTCTTGCTAAGGGTAATTATCTCTTTTTTTTAGTTTGAAAAAAATGTTCATTACTTACTTTTCCATCCCCAAGAGAGCCGTAAGAAACTCACATGCTCCCTTAAAGTAGAAGCTGAAGCATGGTGAGGCCTTTAGAATGTTCATTGTATGGTTATAGAGGGAGATGGTGGAGGTTAAAGATTTGGCGATTGTAATTTCTCAAGCTACTCTATTGAAAAATATCAATTATACACAAGTTTAACTCACCAATCTCTAAATATTAATGCACATTGTTCACATGTTATTTAGATTCTTTGCATCAAACAAATATATTAAATTCAAATATAGTTAACACACATAAAAGTTTCAAACAAGCAAGAAACAGGGTAACAACATTTCATCATTAATTCAAATTATTTGTGGTTCATTTATAGTTATGTGGAGCAAACAAAACCTAGACCTTAGTTGGTCCCTAGCTAATAGTCTAGGTGCCCATGTGCCAACCATTAGATTCAACCTATTTTGAACATGAAGTTAAAGCAAAAAAATCTCAACATTTATCTCATAAACAATTGGGTGTAATCTCAAGAAAAAAGAAAAGGTTAATTCATCAAAGCATTTCAAGGCAATAAATTTTAAAGGTTGGAAGCAAATGAAAGAAACTATGACCAAGCTAGTCCAAGAATGTGGAAGCTAAAATAGAGTATCAACAAAGGATAGTAATAAAAAATAAGGAAGAGTGCAAGGAGGAGAGACATAAATCCAGATAATTAACCTCAATATCTACCGTCGCTTCTATACCTTGAAAGATTTTAAATGTAAATGTGGGGTAAGTAATTTTAAAAAGTTTTTAAAAGTGCTATTAAATTTGCATATAAATATCCATTATTTATATGCATTAGATTAAAATTTTGTTTTTTTAAGGGTCATGAAGGAGTTATCCAACAAAAGAAAGCTAGAAGACCATGAAATAATGGAGCTAATAAAGGAGTGCAGTTTCCTCACATAATGAAACATTCTTGTAGAAGGAAAAAACTTAAAGAGCTTCATCATTTAATGTACTGAAAGAAGAGCATATCAATAATCTTTTTCTGACAAGAGAGCTAGCATCAACCTCAAGCCATTAACAACCTATAGAAATATATGGTTTAGACGAGTTAGTCCTCACCATTGTATCACTTCAGTTATCAGATAGTTCAATAAAATATCCTAAAATGATAATTTTTTTTTATTAAAGCGAGGTAAGTAGCCTTTTTAGCATAATTTGTGATATTGGACTTGGAAGTAGGAGAGTATATATACTATATCATTGTAGGACAATTATTTCTTGCTATAAAAAAGCAATGATTGAACTCTACATCGGCATGTATCATTTTAATATACATGATGAGATCAAAATCATTAAATTTTATGATGATCAAAATTAGTGAAACATATAAGAGAGTATCAACTCAATTTTAATGAGAATGAACTAAGTTAGTAAAAATTAAGGTCAAAATAGAAAAAAAAAGTCATTTGGGTGGGAGGATGGATCCTTGGAGCTTTTCTAATGTGTTTCTTGTTTTTTTAAGGCAATTCTAGGTTTTGTGTTTGATTTCTTAGGATCTTTTGGATTTTCTCTATCTGGGTTCCTTTGATGGCTTCTCCTCTTCATGAAGTTGTGCCCTCATACAAGGATGTTATTTCTGGTAAACCTTCTGATTTAGTCAATGCTAATTTCCCTTCGTCTTTTAGGGATCTATTTACTGAGAGTGCTTCGAGTGGTTTGCTCTAACAAGCTTTCAGTAAGAATGGTAAACCTACTCTTATTTTACATGATTAAGATACTAACCTTCTTATTGAGTCACTGAAGTTTACGTTGGTTGGAAAATTTTCTTTTGTGCATCCTAAATTGGAAGTGATTAATTTTTTTTTATGAATTAAGGTTAGTTGGTAATTTGAATTCGGGTTTAATAGATGAAAGAAATCTTATGATTAAGTTACAACAAGAAAAGGATTATACTTTATTATTCTCTAGGAAGTTTTTTTCAATTGATAAATGCTATATGAAAATCCTTAAATGGACTCCTGAGTTCAATCCGATGCAGGATACACCAATTATTCCTATTTGATAATGGTTTCCTAGTTTAAAGATTCACTTATTCAATCCTCAAGTTCTTTATTCCTTGGGCTCAATATTTGGCAAACCTTTGAAATTGATAGTGTCACTCTTCATTGTACCAGATCTTCTATGGCAAGAATTCTAGTAGAGAGGGATGTCACGGTCCATTTTGCTGACTCCATTTGGATTGGAAATGATAATAATGGATATTGGAAACCAGCAAAAATGGTATTTATTCCTCATTATTGTACTAAATGTAAGATGTTTGGCCAGTCTCAATCATATTCTTTTATAGCTCATCCAGAGTTAAGGCAAAAGTCTTTTGGTCGTTAATATTAATGGCAAGAAACATAATGACACCATTCTTCTCAATAATCTTGATAATGATGCTAGAAAAAGTTTGGAAAATGAAGTTGATAATTCATCTCATAATATTGTTGTCCCTCCCTGTAATTCGTCTATTGATATTGTCAAAGATTTATTTGCTGAAACTAATCCTGAGTTTGCTTCACTAAAGAATAATTTCATTCCTGCTCCTATTGATATTGTTGGGCATATTGACTCTGCTGATAAGGTTTTAAATAAAGTGGATAATATTGTTGACTCTAAACCTCTGCATTTAAATAACCAAATTGATTTTTCTAAAGCTCCTCTTGTTGATGATTATCTAATTTTGATTAAATTGGAACCTGAAGAGGATTGGATGATTCAAAGATCATCCAGGAAAAGGAAGTTAAAGGATAGTAAAGAGCATAATTATGTTAATCTTGAAGCTCTTACTAGTCTTGGTACGGGTAAACATGTTGCTCCAATTGACATAGCTTCTTCTAGGATTACTAAAAGAAAGAAAGTTAATGATGAAGTTCAATACTCTAATTTGGGACATTAGAGGCATAGCTAAGTCTAATGCCTCTATGAGACCGAAGCACTTGATTCATTAGTTTAAGTTACAATTCTTTAGCATTCTTGAGCCTCTTATTTCTGTCAAGAATAATGATAAGTTCATGAGCATGTATGGTACTTTCAAGTTTTTTCCTAATCTTAGCAATAATATTTGGTTCTTTTGGAAAGACTAAGATTAATTTTTTTATCAATAATTATCAAATGTTGCATGTTAGTGTGCATATTCAGGATGAGTTTTTTCTTTTATCTATTATTTATGATGGTTATACTATGCAAATGAGAATGGAGCTTTGAAATTTATTCTTATCCATTAATCCTAGCAATGAGCCTTGGCTTATGGAGGGTGATTTCAATATCATCTCTTCAGCTAGGGAAAAGAAAGGTGGTGTGGCACCTAAACTTAATCTCATTGCTCTATTTAATGATGCTCTTATGGATGCTGGCCTTTTTGATTTGGGTTTCGTGGAAATCCTTTTACATGGCATAGAGATTATGTTTTTGAAAGGCTTGACAGATTTGTTGCTAATGCTAATTGGGCTAACATGGTTGCTCATTATGAGGTTCATCATCTGGCTATTTCTGCTTCTAAATAATGCTTTAAATAATGCTCCTTATCAATTCAGACTTTTTAATACGCGGCTTCTTCATGATAACTATAAACAATTTCTTCAAGACAATTGGAAGATTGAATTTAATGGCAGTTATGGGTACAATCTGTGGTAATTACAGAATAGTCTTGCCCAAGTTCTTAAACATTGGAACTGAGAATTCTTTGGGAAGATCAACAGAGTCATTGAAGACTTGGAGAGTAGAGTTAAGTCATTGGAAATTGATTATGCTAATAACATTGTTGGTTGGGATGTTGTTCTTCAAGGTCAACAAGGCCTTAATAAAGCCATTAATACAAATGAATGTTTCCTTGCTCAAAAAGCTGCTAAAACTCATTTTTTGGATGGGAATAAGAACTCTGTCAATTTCCAAGCTTATATTAAGAACCGTAAAAGAATTAATTTGATTGCCCAGTTTTGTTGTAGTGTTGGAAGCACTCTTTCTAATTTTATTACTATTGCTGTTGTTAGAATTTCCTACTTCTCTAATATTTTTAAAAATGATGGTCAAATGCTGCCTAAGATTAATTATGCTTTTTATAACTCTTCCAATGTGCTTAAAGAAGCGGACCTTGATGATTTCACAGCTGAACTTTTATATATTTACATAGCTAACACCTAAATTTTAAATTTGACATTCCTCCTTACATATATATGAAGACATCTATTTTACTTTTTAAAATTGAAAATAGAGAGATCAAATGTGATATTAAAGCTTTTGGTGGCAATAAAATAAATCAAAATTTACATGAAAAATATGTGAATACAAATATCCCATGCCTAAGAAACCAATGATATATTTTTTTAATACGTAATTAATTAAAAAAAAACTTAAACCTTGATATAATATAAAATAATATATACTAACTTCTACACATTTTAATTATTTTTAAATAAAACTATTATTTTAAAGAATAAAAAATAAAATTTATAAAATTTATATTAATTAAAATAAGAAACGAAAGTGATGACAAACAAAATCTTAATTTTTAAATGTTAGTCTTATTAAATTTGTTCTGTTTATATTATTCTTAATATTTTGTTTATTTAATTCATAAAAATATTTTAATAATTTTTATTATAATGATCATGTCCCCATGCTTATATCCCCATGCAACATAAATTAAAACCCCTTTCTGCACCGGTAAGAGCGTTTCAGTAAGCTTATAACGTTAAAATGTATTATCACGCGTATTTCCTTCATAATCATGTCATATTTTTAATGGCAAACTATTCATTTGAACATGCCAAGACAACATTAGTTTTAGACTACATAATGCAACAAAAAAATAGTACAAAAAAAAAAATTAAAACGCATTTACATACATACCATAGAATTCTTGTGCATATACATATTTATGATCTAAACATTCATATTTACATACAAGGAGTCTTTCCCAAGATTAAAGAGAAGACTCTCTCTAATTCAGAAGCAGAATCTTCAATTTTGTTGGATTCTGTGCTCCATGCAATATGATCATCAGGTCTGACTAGAATGACCCCATTGCTTGATAAATGGCACATCTCCCACCATGAAACAGAAGAAGGGCTCTTGACCTCTACAACATCTATATAGTTTCTCCAAGGCAGCAATTCAGTGCTACCACGACTTGTAATTTTCACAGATGAATCATGAGGCCAGATTATGCACACCTTAAGCGGCACATTAAATTTTTCAGCTGTTTTGAACGCCATACGTGCAAGATCATAAGACTCCTTCACTGGTGCTACTATGAGAAGAAATTCAATTTTATCCCCAGGAACCAAGTCCAAAGTAGAAAAAGAATCCTGATTCAATACTTCAGGCCATTAGATTTCCAAGGAAATAATAATAATAAAAATACTAAGATGAATGAAAAATATAATGTTCCGTTATATATCGTGTGGTATATTATTTGTACAGTTCATGCAAAAGCTGCCAAGGCATCAACAAAACTAGAAATATAGGAGCACACTACAGTGTCAATGAATGCTGCATAAAAATAAAGAAGAAAACAATTTAAAATATTAAATGATCCTCGGAAAGGCACCAGGAAGGTATGTTTACTTGTAAGCAGTTAATAATGTGGTTCATGCAATTAGTCCAGCTGCAAAACATAAATAAGGGAACTTGGACAAAATGTTCATCAGATTGATGGATGTGTTGAAGCTTTAATGTATGCGTTGTTAAAAAAAGAAACAAAAACAGGCATTATGTATGAGCTTAGCTTTATGTATGCTTTGTTAAAAAAAGACAAAAACAGGCATTATGTATGAGCTTAAGAGCAGATTCATCCGCGTGTTTTTTTTCCTCTCTTCTGTTATGGAAATAAAGATCGAACCCCCAGTTTCAATAATTTATTATAATGTTTCCAGGTATGATATTAATGATTCTGTCATAATTAATTAACTTGTGTTTGGATAAAGCATCATGCAGTTCCAAACACTAACCACATGAATGCCACTGGAAACAGCAAGCTACTGTTCCAGCAGCTGAAAACTCTTAAAAATTAATAGTTTGTCGTGGAGGTAACAGCCACCTTTATATTTTTAATGTGTCCATATATAATAGATGGATATTAAAAAATCGCTATTTAATGTTTTAATATCAAAAATTTAATTGAGCCCTCTCTAAATAATAAAACTAATTTATGTACCTCTATCAGAAAAAAAAAAACATTCTGGCTGTAGCACTAAGGTAAATACATTGTGCTGGTAACAGCAGTTCTAAACTGCTTTTTTATATGCTATTGAAAATAAGTGTAGATAAATGTTGAAGAAGGACGCCTTAGGGATAAAGTTCCTGATGCAAATCTATTAAGTTATCGGGTGTTATAGATAAATGAATATGAAGTACATCTAAATGGATTTTCATTGCTGGATTTAAACACAGAAAAATGAAACGAAAATAACAACCTACAAATCTCATTGGAGAGTGAAATACCTAAAACGGTCACCTACTGATAATGAATAATTTATTATCGTCAGCAACAAAATTTGATCACCTAACAAATGTGAAATAGATATCATTCAACCAATACAATCAATTTCAGATGTATGACCAAAGAAAACTATCATAAATTTAATAAATATGTATAAAACAAATCCCCATTTTCAATAATCTCACAAATAATAGAAAGACGAGGAAATGATAAATCAAATAGGCAAGCCTCATGCTTGAGCAAAGAGATTCTCTCCTAGAATATTCAAAATATTACCCTCGACCTAATAACCCAACATTTTGACAACAAAAAACAACAGAAACAACAACAAAAAACCTTTATCCCACTAAACAAGCCCTTTTCTCCGTTGCATCCAAATGAGTGTCATTTCTTTTAATTCTAAGAACTTAAGATCACTTTTTATACACTGTACCAAAGTCTTTCTAGGTCTACCTCTACCTTTCTTAACATAAGTCGAATCTAAAACATCTACTCTCCTAATCGGATATCAAATGGTAGACGTTTAATGTGACCAAACCATCTAAAACGACTCTCTCTAATTTTGTCCATCACTAGAGTTACACCAACCCTATTACGAATATGTTCATTTTGCATTTTGTCTCGAAAAGCCACTCATCCACCTAATCAATCTCAGCTCGACAACATTTAACCCAGTTTTATCCTTCTCTTCTAAAGGCCAACATTTAGCACCATAAAGCATTGCCGGTCTCACCACCATCTAATAAAATTTTTCTTCCAATCTAAGCGGCACTTTTCTATCACAAAATAGGCCCGAAGAATTCCTCCACTTCAACAAACCAACTTGAATTCTACTAATAGCATCCCCATATATATCACCATCACTTTGAACAATAGACCTAAGATATCTAAAGCATTCACCACTTTTAATAATTTGATCACCCATAGTTACAATTTTGTCGCTAGAGCTACTACTACTAAAATTACATTCCATGTATTCAATTTTAGTTCTACTCAAACAAAGGCCTTTAGACTCCAATTTAGACCTCCATAATTCAAGTTTTTCCTAAGTTTTCTCTCTCGTCTTATCCACAAGAAAGATATCATCAGCAAAAAGCATACCCCAAGATACATCCTCCTGTAAATGTCTAGTAAGAGCATCCATAAAAAAAGCCAAAAGATATGGGCTAAAAAGTCGATCACTGATGTAACCCAACAAAAATAGAAAAATATTTGGTCAATCCTCTTTCTGTTTGAACAAAAGTAATAGCTCTAGTATACATATCTTTAATGACTTGAATATAAGTCATATCAACAGCTTTCTTCTCAAGAACTCTCTTAAGGATATCTCTTGGAATCTTATCGTAATATTTTTTTTAAATCAATAAAAATCATATGTAGATCCTCTTTATTTTCTCTGAACTTCTCCATCAAACATCTCAATAAATGTATACCTTTCATAGTAGACCTGCCCGACATAATCGAAACTGATTATGAGAAATCTTTGCAATAGGTCTTAACCTATGTTCAATTACCCTCTCCCATAATTTTAAAGTATGATACATCAACTTCATTCTTCTATAATTTGCGCACTCTTGTGCATCCCTTTTATTCTTAAAAATAAGGACCAAAATACTCTTCCTCCACTCCTCAAGCATCTTTTTTAGTTTTTAAAAATAATATTAAAGAGTTTGGTAAGCTAAGAAACACCCAAATCTCTTATATATTTCCACACTTTAATTGGGTATCATCAGGCCCCACAGACTTCCCATCCTTGGTTTTCTTTAAAGCCTCCTAAACTTCATTTTTAATAATGTGACGGTACAAATGAAATATTTTATTATTATTAACGATATTAAGATCACAAAAGTCAATTGTATTTTCAAAAACTTCATTAAAAATTTTATTAAAATAACTCTCACCTATGTTAAATATCTTCGCACAGTCTCTGATATAAAGTAACCTCTTCCATATCGTGGAGTTGCCTAAGTGCCATTTAATCAAAGCAGGATGAGAGAATCCATAATATTTACCATGCATAAAATTAGCCCATAG
>JXCR01136990.1:21792-39200 GCA_002079205.1 Phalaenopsis hybrid cultivar
ATGTTAAGTTGTGTGAAGTTTATGAAGGATATTTTTAACATAAAAAGGAAGTTCAAAGATAACGAGATTGTTGCACTTAGTGAGGAGTGTAGTACTATAATTTAGAAAAAGCTTTCTAAAAAGCTTAAAGATACTAGTAGCTTCACAATTCCATGTGCAATAGGAGACAATTTTTATGGGAAAGCTTTATATAATTTAGGTGCAAGAATTAACCTTATATCATTGTCAATATTGAAAATATTGAGATTAGGAGAAATATCCCCTACTACTGTAACTTTTCAGTTAGCAGATCGTTCAATAACATATCCTAAGAGAGTTATAGAAGATATTTTAGTGAAAGTGGATTGATTTATCTTTCCTGTTGAATTCATTGTGCTAGATATAGAGGGAAATAAGGAGATACCTATCATTTTTGGGAGACCTTTCCAAGCTACATGAAGAGTAATGATATATGTGCAAAAAAGGGAATTAACCATGCACGTCAATGATCAAACAATTAATTTTAATATTTCCAAATCAATGAAGTATCCTACAAAAGATAAAGATGATGAATGTTACAGAATGGCTGTAATAAGATATCTAAGCGAATGTAATTTCAAAACAACTTATGAAGAGAAATATGAAGTGAAAGAGTTGGATACGAGCAAAAAGAGAAATTATAGCAAATTGAAGTTTTTATAAGGAAGATTCAAATTTTGTTTGAGAAAGTTTTGAAGTTTTGTACACGTCAGAGAAATATAAATCTTTTTTTCCATCGATTGAAAAACCTTCAGATCTGAAGTTGAAGTTACTTCCTGAACATTTAAAATATGTCTTTTTAGGTGATTCCTCAATATTGCAAGNATGTTCGAGAAAGTTTTGAAGTTTTGTACACGTCAGAGAAATATAAATCTTTTTGTCCATCGATTGAAAAACCTCCAGATCTGAAGTTGAAGTTACTTCCTGAACATTTAAAATATGTCTTTTTAGGTGATTCCTCAATATTACAAGTTATAATTTCCTCAAATTTAACTATAGACGAAGAAGATAGTTTAATGAAAACCTTAAAAAATTATAAGAAAGTCTTTGGATGGACAAATGCTGATATTAAAGGAATCAGTCCTTCAATTTTTATGCATAGAATTCAATTGGAAGAGAACAACAACCCCAGGCATATCCTCAAAGAAATTTGAATTCTATTATGAAAGAAATTATTAAGAAAGAAATTTTAAAATGGTTAGATGCTATAATTATGTACCATATTTTAGATAGTGCATGAGTTAGTACAATTCATTGTGTTCCTAAGAAAGGATGAGTGACTGAAACTATGAATTAACATAATGTGTTTATACCAACAAAAGAAGTCACAGGGTAGAGGATATGCATTGATTATAGTAAATTATATCTCCTCACTAGAAAAGATCATTTTTCACTACCCTTTCTAAANAGACAAATGCTGATATTAAAGGAACCAGTCCTTCAATTTTTATGCATAGAATTCAATTGGAAGAGAACAACAACCCCAAGCATATCCTCAAAGAAATTTGAATTCTATTATGAAAGAAATTATTAAGAAAGAAATTTTAAAATGGTTAGATGCTATAATTATGTACCATATTTTAGATAGTGCATGAGTTAGTACAATTCATTGTGTTCCTAAGAAAGGAGGAGTGACTGTAACTATGAATTAACATAATGTGTTTATACCAACAAAAGAAGTCACAGGGTGGAGGATATGCATTGATTATAGTAAATTATATCTCCTCACTAGAAAAGATCATTTTTCACTACCCTTTCTAAATCAAATGTTGGATAGACTAGCTGGGAATAAATACTTTTATTTTCTAGATGGATATATTGGTTATCACCAAATACAAATAGCTCGGATGATCAAGAGAAAATAACTTTTATCATTTCTTATGATACATTTGCTTTTAGAAGAATTCTCTTTGGTTTATGTAATGCCCCTGCTACATTTCAAAGATGTATAATGGNCAACTTTTACCATTTCTTACAATACATTTGCTTTTAGAAGAATTCTCTTTGGTTTATGTAATGCCCCTGCTACATTTCAAAGATGTATAATGGCTATTTCATGTAATTTAATTGAAAAAGAAGTTGAAATTTTTATAGATGATTTTTCAGTGTTTGGAACTTCATTTAAATCATGTTTAAAACATTTATCAAAAGTTCTTACACACTGTGAAGAAATAAATTTAGTCCTTAATTAGGAAAAATGTCAATTTATGGTAGTAGGAGGAATTTTTTTAGGACATCAAATATCAAAAAATGACATAGAAGTAGATCCTGCAAAAATTTAAATGATCGTTAATTTACCTTACCCAACAAATGTGAGGAAAATTAAGAGTTTTTTTAGAACATGATAGATTCCATATGCGATATATTAAAGAATTTTCAAAAATTGCTAAGTCTCTATGTCATTTGATTGAAAAACTTGTAATTTTTAATTTTTATAAGGTGTGCCTAAAAGCTTTTGAGCTATTAAAAGAAAAATTAGTCACTGCGTTAATTATTGTTTCACCAGATTAGGAAAAACCTTTTGAATTAATGTGTGATACAAGTAATTATGCTATTGGAACTGTTTTAGGACAAAAACATGATAAGATTTTCAAAGTTATTTATTATGCTTGTAGAACTCTTAATGATGCTCATCTTAATTGTACTATAACTGAGAAAGAATTATTAGTAATAATATATGCTTTTAAAAAATTCATATCATATTTAGTTTGAACAAAATGTACTGTGCATACAGATCATTTTGCTATTAAATATTTAATGAAAAAGAATGATGAAAAACTTAAACTGATACAATGGATTGTTCTTATGCAAGGAATTGACTTTGAAATAGTAGATAGGAAGGAAGCTGAGAATCAAATTGCTGATCATCTGTCCAGGCTTGAATTAGAAAATTCACTATATTTTGAAAAAGAAATTAATAAACATATTTCACATGAAGAATTGTTCAGNCGCATACAGATCATTTTGCTATTAAATATTTAATGAAAAAGAATGATGAAAAACTTAAGCTGATACAATAGATTGTTCTTATGCAAGGAATTGACTTTGAAATAGTAGATATGAAGGAAGCTGAGAATCAAATTGCTGATCATCAGTCGAAGCTTGAATTAGAAAATTCACTATATTTTGAAAAAGAAATTAATAAACATATTTCACATGAAGAATTGTTCAGNGAGGTAGTCGTTTGTCACGACTTAAATGCTAACATCTTCAAGGTTATTTGTGCTGATTACTTCACACAAATGTAAATCCTAATAAATAAAAAAATTGCAGGATGAAACATCTAAATGATTTCTCCTAAATTGAAGCCAAATAATAGGATAGCTTGGGAAGTCACTGAAGTTCTCCTTCGGATCAATGACATCCTCTAGTGTTTCCTCCTTTGGACTCCAAAACAAAATGTTCTAAATTTGAACCAATCCCCCTTCACACTTCTTAGTCCGATATCTTTGAAATGTCCTTACCATTAGAACTCCTTGAAGGTAATTTTTCTTGATTTTTATCGAGAGTATTCTTAGGTAACTTCAGTTATCTATGATGTAATTGACCATAAGGGCTTGCCCTTATAGGAAGCTTTTCCTGAACTCAACATAATATAAACCCTATTTAATTCCTTATATTAAATAGTGGAACTTGTCGGCCAATACATTGGTTTCGCAGACCAAACGGATGTCATAAATTTCCTTAGTTTATTTGATCGAGCCTCACNTCAACAATAACTTTATATAGTATTAAAATTAGTTGAGGACAAGTAATAGTTAAGTTTGAGGGATTTTAACCAAAGGAAAATATGTTGAGATTTTCATACCTATTTTATACTGTTTTTGATGATATTGCACTTTAAAGAAAGGTATTTTTGATGTTTTGTTGTCGGAATAAGGAATTAGGGTCATTGGAGCAAAAAGATGCAAAAAGAAGCAAATTTGAAGCGAAAAGGACCAAAATGAGAAGATTTGAACTAGCCCGCCGACCGCTAGATTTTCCCGAGACTACAGGACAAAAATTCTCTAGAAGCCCGCCGACGGTGCCCTCGAGGCCGCTGACGGTNGCGTCCTCGACCCTGCCGACGGCAAGTTTTTTCCGAGACTACAGGACAAAATCTTCAGAAGCCCGCCGACGGTGCCGTCGAGGCCGCCGGCGGCGAGATCGACAGTTATGCCTACTCAAGCTTTGGATAAGGCCAAATTTTTAAGGGATGCTTAGGCAACTCTTGGGAAAGCTCATCCACAACTTTAAGAGAACATTGTGGTAAAAAATTAAGAGGTCCTGGAGAGCCTGGAAGGTCCTGGATGTTAGAAAGGCCCTAGAGGTTAGAGAGGTTCCATTAGTGTGTAACAATTNTGGAGGTTAGATAGGTTCCATTAGTGTGTAACAATTGTGAGAATTTCTTTGAGAGCTTGTAAGAGTGGAGGGAAAGTGAGATATTTCTTCCTCCTTGCTACTTCAAAAAGGAATTTCGTGTGCTGTAAAGAAAGGAATAGATTCAGAGGAACTTCAAGGAGTGTTCTTGGGGAGAAACTAGAGATAAGTTATTTACTTGTTGTAGTTTGTATGACTTTGATTTTATAAATGAATTCAGAGTTTTGTTGTGTTTTCCCCATGAGATCTGAGTAGTTTTCTCTGTCTTCTCCTTGTCTCGAGATTTGTGAAATGGTGATTTGAATTGGTGAAGCCATGAAAGTATTTAGAAAATTGTGATGATATTTTCACTTAGATCTTAATTTACTTTCAATCTGGCCAATTGATTTGTTAAAATATGTTGAGTTTTACAACTAAAGTGAAGGTTACATCCAATATTCAAAAAGGTCAAAGCCTTTGGAAGTTGGGTGCAAGTAAATAGGGAAATATTATTATCAGGCGAAGAATTGGAGATTTTAGAGTGACAAACTAAAATCCCCAATTCGGTCCTATCGTTTGGGTGCTCATGTGTAGATGTTAGCCCTCAGGTGAGGGGAACGTGGGAGTTTCGAAGTGAGAGTCGGTATCCTCCCAGCCTAGCCGCGGAATCAGTAACCAAGCATAGGATTAGTTAATGTTCTTTATGCCTGGACCAAAGGGTAAAGAATATGTATGCTCCTATTTGACACAATATAAATTGAACTAATTCATTTTATCCACACTATAATTTCTTGATAAGGAAAATGATACTTTCTTATATATTGAATTATCACAATCAAACTCTACTTTATATCATTAGTTATTTATTAGTTATTAAAATTATCTAGTTATTTCAATTACCTATTAGTGACATATAAGCAAATTGAACATTGTTGTTGTGATTAAAGTCTTGCTTTTCTAAAAGTCTTAGTCTGTGATTCTAAAACACTCCCTATGAGATCAATATCTAGGACTCCATTAAAGCCCTATATTACTTGAGCGATACGTATACTTGCATTGACAAATTAGACTTTAACATTATTGAATATTATAATTATACAACTTAATCAAATCAGACACATCTATAAAGTCATGATCATCTTTGGACACTGTTGCTGGAAAATTAAATCTTCTAGTAGTGTCATCAAATTCTTGTATTTATCGATTACAAAAAGAAGCCGTCACTCGCTCTACCAAGTCTCCAAAATAAAGAAGCAGGGAGGAGGTTCAGTGAAGCTTGCCTCACCGTTTTAAATTTTTTCCAAAAAATTAGGTCCCACCACAAAAACTATTGTTGGTGTTTATTTTTGATATGGTTCATGTAGCCGCCCAGAGAATGGGGGCGAGAAGAGGTGGTAGAGGAAAAAAGGTGACCAACTCATCTGGACCCTTTTGGGTTGAATACTCACTTATGTAATGGAATGTTTGGGGTAAATTTTATCCTACCCTTGCTTACCCTTCACCCTGACATTAATACATAAAGAATAAATATGGCTCGAGTGACCAATATTGTCAATCGGACTACCTTGGGCCATATAAAAAAAGATATTAGAGATAACATAA
The DNA here is from genome assembly GCA_002079205.1 of Phalaenopsis hybrid cultivar. Lineage (NCBI taxonomy): Eukaryota > Viridiplantae > Streptophyta > Magnoliopsida > Asparagales > Orchidaceae > Phalaenopsis > Phalaenopsis hybrid cultivar. The sequence goes on from JXCR01136990.1 coordinate 27,751, forward strand.
CTGATGTCATTTGTGAACTCTTTTTGGATGGCATAACTTAATATTACATGTTCTCTTGTTACCTTATTCACCTCCAAGCTAGGTAACAACCTAGCTGATATAAGTGAGTGTTAGAATTTTGATTCCCTACTTAGAGCCATGGCATGGAAGTTTAAATTACTCCCTCCCGCTCTTTTATTAGGTTTTGAAATTGAAAAAAGTCAAATATCGAAGGATTTTACTAAATTCAAACTTGTCCTCAGTATAGCAATCAAAGATGTATTCAGCTATGTTGTATACAACATTAATATAGGAGCAATCAAAGTGACCCAATTTTCCTCTGAAGAATTCCTTATATTTTATGTGCTCCTTGGCATTTTCTAAGAATTTTAAAGCTATAGGAAGTGGAATTAGGTTTCATCATGAAATACTGTCTGCCTTGATTTATAATGGTGTGCCCAATTGGGCCATACAGGTTTTAAAAACCCTACTCGAGTATCAAATTTTGTGATTAAGAGCTTCTTCATACATTGACTGTGCTTCAAAACTCACTAAGTTTGTATAGTCCAAGCTTTCCATAGTTATCTTCTTCTCTTTTACTTTATGGGCGGATGTTATAGGATAATTGAATCCTATTAAAGTAGGGCACTAAAAATAAGTAATTGAATATCTGAAAGGAAAGTGTTGAATGGCCTAAGATTTGGCCTTGAGTTTTATTTAAAATTAATCTAGCATTGCGATGCCAGGAAGCAGCACTTTAGCACTAACCTTTGACCCAATCAACTTGTATAGAGCACCAATATTATTTTTTATCTCTTGCAAATGGCCATCACCCATTCCATGGATGGAGCTTCGTGATTCTTGGTCATGGTGCTATGGTGCTTAGGCTAGACTGTACTTAGACCAGACTCAATCAAACACATTTGATTTGCATCGTGCCACAACTGAAATGCAGGGTGGGCATTAGTTTTATTAGCATAGTGCTTTTGCGCCATGGATCAATGTTGCAATGTTACTCGACTCAACCAAATGCCTTTATTATCTACTAATTCAAATTGAATATGGTAATAATTAACCACAAGTATAACTAATTGAGCATCACAATGCAAAAGATTAGTGCTACGATGTGAGTTATTTTTCTTAGATCACTCAAGTAATGAAAAAAATGAGTCATTGTAGGCGATCACTTATACACCTAAAATATATAGTGTTTTTAGACACATTTTATATTTATTTTTGGGATATTGTGCTTTAATGGAAGATATTTGTGTGTTTTTATTTTAGGTACAAGTAAAAAGTTTAAAAATGCTAAAATGAGTGAAAAACAATCAAATTTGGAGCAAAAATGTGAAATTTGTGCAAAAGTGTTTTGGCGCCTAAGCGCCAGATCCAACGCTTAAATGCCGGTGAAACAGAGAAGGCCGCACCTAAGCACCAAAGACCCCGCGCTTAAGTTATTTAGCAGTTTTCTTCATTTGACCAAATTTTGAAGAGACATTTAAGGCACCTATTGGTTAAAGAGGGTGGTTATGACCACTAGGAATGAAAATATTATTAAAAGACTTGTGAAAGGAGACATCCCTTGGAGAATACATCAAATTTGGACACATTTTGAATAATTTCCAAGGCACCTCTTGAGAAATTTATAAAAGAAGGAAGTTGAGACATTTGAGATGGGTGCTTGAAGAGGGAGAGAGTACTGAGTCCTGAGAAGATTGCGGAGAATCTTGTGAAGAGATTCAGACACCACAAATATACTTTTTCTTTTTTGTTTTTAGTTTTATTTTGAGAGTATAGAATGTTGTAAAAGAGAAGAGATTCAAAGGAACTTCAAGAGTTTGGTGGAGGATTTCAGATAAGTTTTTATCTTTATTTTTAAACTACATTTGGTTTTAATTGAGACTTTTTGTTGGTTTGATAATGATTTCTACTTTTAAACTAAAGTGTGGTTTTGTTTTCTCCATGAATTCTGTGTAGTTTTCCTTATATTTCTCCTTAAAATGATAAGTAATTAATGTGTTGGATAGAAGTTGTGGAGAGTATTAATCTTTAATATTGGAAGAAGTTGTGATGATTTAATTCCATGCACTTCATTTGCTTCTTGATTTGACCTATCCAGATGTTAAAATTTGTTGTAAGAACATGTAAGAACTGGGCTGGTATTGTCTCAATTAATAATTGGAAAGAATCACATAAGGTTATATGAATGAGAATGTAATTCATATGATTTAGTGCAAACAAATAGGGAAACAAACTTTAAAGGGTGTAGAGGCAGAAGACTTTAATGTGACAGGTTGAAGCCCCTAACTTGGTTTATTATTTTAGGTTTTGATACGAGATGTTAGCCCCCAGGTGGAGGGAATCGAGTTTGTTTATTATTTTAGGTTCTGATACGAGAATGTTAGCCCCCAGGTGGAGGGAATCGAGGGAACAAGTGAGAGCTGGTATCTTCCCTGCCTAGTCAGTCTTCAAAACTATTCAAACTTTAAATTAACCAATGTTATTTATAGCATCTCTAGTAAGGGTAAAGAATATTATTGCTTCTATTTGACACAACTCAATTTACATACTTTCACAACAAAATTCCTATACTTATTACTGATTCATGAAAATGAGAAAGATATTTTCATATTTTGTGCTTTTCTTTTACATAAACTCAAGTTATTTAGAAGTTGTTACTGTTTTGTCAAAATATCAAAAATACCAAAAAGATTTGAATTCTAATTACTGTCAAATTATCTATAGTTTAAGTGATTATCTATTTGAAATAGAAGTTTATTGTTTGGAAGTGCATATTGCCAAATTTCTCGTGGGATCGATATTCGAGACTTAATAAAAAAGTCATATATTACTTGATAACGATACGTATACTTGCGTAGTGTCCCAATATATATATTAAAGAGTTAAATTCTTATTTTCTTCAGGATCAAGTTTTTAGTACTGTTGTAAAGTAATGAAATATAAGTGAACATATGATCACATACATTATTATACTGTTGCATATAAGCAATTTAGGGATATCAATTTTTTCAGATTAATGTTCTTAGCGCCTACGCATGAAAGGTGATTTTTTGGTGTCATTCATTAGCCTCTTGGCATTGTGGCGTTGCTTTGCAGTGTTGAGTGCCAAATACCTCTTATAAGAGAGACCAAGGCACACATTCAAGGAATGAAACATCTAGGTCCTAGGACATTGCAAAAAGCATTGGCTTCAAGATGAGCTAAATATGATGCCAATAAAGTACCCCTAATAAGGGTGTTGTGCTAATAAAACATAGTATTTTTGTTGGTAACTTGTGAGGGTGAAAGGATCATGCCATGCACAAAATGTTTATAGAACCATTAAGAGGCGTATGAAAAGCCACAACACTCAGTTAATTTCTTCACTAGAGGAGCAAGATAAGAACAATGAACCTACAAAGGGAATGGTATAGGGGTTTAACCCAAAACATGTGTAAGACCTTTATTAGTTGAATCAAATGAATGATCACAATGAGCTTGAATAAGATCACATTGTGAGGGCCAACCAAAATAAGCATAAGGTTTTCATTGGTTGGGAAATAAAATTAGAAAAGTCCTCAAATTGAAAGATGTATAAACTTTCATTAATCAAATATAATGAATTTGAAAAAGACATGCTATTTGAAATCAAACCAAAATAAGTAAATGACCTTCATTGGTTGGCTAAAGCGCGTATAATAGACTTAGAAGTTAGCTTGACGCACAAAAAAAACTAAGATAAGTGTAAAGCTTTCATTATTTGAGTAACAGGCTTAGAAACATCACATTACAAGATTCACATTGAAACATATATAAGACATTTATCAATAAAAATGAAATGAACTTTAAAAGTCACATTATAAGAAATCTAGCCAAAACAGACATAAAGCCTTCATTGGTCATACAACAGACTTGGAAAAGTCACACTATACAAAAAAAAGCCATGATAGGTATAAGGCCTTCTTCGGCTACATAACAAACTTTAAAAAAGTTACACTATATGAAAATAAGCAAAAAAAAGGTTTAAATCCTTTTATGATTGTACATCAAACTTGAAATAATCATGTTATAAAAAAATGAGCCAAAATATGCATAAAACCTTCACTATCCACACAATGGACTTAGAAAAGTTTTGTTATATGAAAACAAGTCAAGATACGTATAAGATTTTCTTTAGCAATATACAAAATTTAGAAACGTCATTCTATATGAAAATAAGCTAAAATAGGCATAAAACCTTCATTGGAAGTACCATAAACTTTGAAAAATCATGTTATACAAAATTAAGCCAAAACAAACATAAAGCCCTCATTGGTCATACAACAAACTTGAAAAAGTCACACTGTAGAAAAATGAGCCAAAATAGTTGTAAAGCCTTCACTAGCTATATAACTTACTTGGAAGTTACACTATATGAAAATAAGCCAAAAGTAGACAGAAAGCCTCCATTGTTTGTACAACAGACTTGGAAAAGTCATGTCATAAGGTCAAATCATTATAGTTATAAAATCTTTTTTGGCTAGATAATGATTTAACACATTGATAAAATTCATGTTATAAGGTTTCAACTATAACATGTTTAAGACTTTCGTTGGTTGAATAAACTCCACTGGGAAAATAATGATTTTGTGGAGTAAAATATATATATATATATATATACATATATCAGGTTCTAACTTCTTGGACCAGATTTAATGACCAACCGTGATTTTGGGTTTTAATGACCTGGACCCAGCCTACAGGCTGAATTTGGGAAAAGAGGATTGACCTTCATCTTTTCACTTCTCAAAATGTGTATCTAATAGAAGTAACCTGAAGATTTATATTACTAGTCATTAATAGGAAACATGACTCATGTTAGGGACTAACTAGACACTAGTTTCTAGCTCTAAACTGTGTTAACATTCATATAAACCTGACTTGATCTAAAGATTAACTAAGATTTTGTGTTCTGGTAACCTGGACCCAACTGAACAGGCTAAACTAAGGAAAGAAAAGTCTTCCTCCTATATCTTTTGAAGGCAAGTGCATGACTCAAGCTAGGGATTATATAGAAGCAATAAATTTGAGCCAGTGCTACACCAAGAAATCCAAGAAAGAGACCTGCCAAATGAGCTAAATTGGGATGAAAATAAGTTTTGGTTAAAAATTCAAACCCAACTAAATAGACTAATCAAAAATGGATTTGCGTTTAAGTATCACAAATGAAGCTGAACAGGATAAATTGAGCATTTGATCATTCAAGTACCTGATTCACATTTATATGATGGAATTATATTATAAAATGTTTTCACAAGGAGAAGTGTTCATGATAAAATCAAAGGTTTTGGTGATATAGACCAAGCTGAACTAGCCAAACTAAATGTAACAAGAAAAGTGCAAGCCTTCCTTCTAATAGATTTTGAAGATTACATCCACAAGTCAAAGGATTTGTTTACCTATTATGGTATTGTCTTATCTTCTCTTGTATTCCCTAGAAGTGAGCATATGACATACATCGACATCACATAAACTTCAAATTGAGCTATGAGTCATACTTGTTGATTTGGCATGCAACTCTCTTAGGGAGAAAAACTTTTAAATGATATAGTATCGTTGTAATGGTGATTTATAAAGTGTTGGGTTTTGGTATCTTTGACCCAAGTGAATTAACTACATCAAGCATGACTAAGAGAAGTGTGAGTCTTTCTTTTAATAAATTTAAAAGACTTGTTCTATACACTGGAGATAATTTTTACCATAACACATGATAAACTTATCTTCTCTTAATATAATAACCATCTCTTAAAAATGTCAAGCTTTGCTAATGCAAGTAACCTACTGGAGTGCTCAATCTACACAACATGGTCAAACAAAAAAAGTACAAACTATAATAGAAATCATAAAAGGTCTTAAGAGACTCTTATATTATACTCATGAAATTAAAAGTACGTCTCAGTCAGCATCCCAAACAAAATCTCATCCACATCACTTCTTCAAATACCTCGCTTTAAATATCAAGTGGTTGTCATTTGTGTCAATCAACAATTAGGACTTACTTTTATACCTTTTTATCATTAATCTCCTTCTCATGTCAGCTGAAACTTCTCATGTGTGTGCCAATGTAAGACAATGGGTTGCCTCAAAATAAGTACAAGATCTCCGATGATGAAAGCCTAAGGTTCAAATAATTTATTGCGTACTCTCATCATGTGTTTTTGACACAACTCCAAGTTCTATTGGGCTTATAATTTAATCTCATCCAAACTATATGGCTCTTCCAAACAAAGGTGAGCACTATCACTATCATCCATTGATCCCAACTTTCTGTATAGATGTTAATTGCGATGTATGTGATTATATGCTTAATTTTCTTAATAATAATTCTTTCTTTGCAACATAGCCAAAAATGATCCAAAGCAAAATCTAGGTAAATTCTTTATTATGAAGCAAGTAAGAATAAAATTATAATATTTAAATATGGGATACTACGCAAGTATACGTATCATTATCAAGTAATATATGACTTTTTTATGAAGCCCCAAATATCAAACGCACAAGGATAAATACAAAATGCAACTTTACAAAACAAAAGAAATTAGATAACAAAATTCTACTTAGGAAAGTATTCTTACTTAAACTTTAAATGCTAAAATAGAAATGAAAGTTCAATTCTTTTTGTAAATTTTTGATAATTTAAAATAAAGTAAGCAACTAATTAACTTAACTAAATACTTATAAGATGAGACAATAAATTAAATATCTTTTTCTTTATCATGATGCTGTAATAAGTATAGAAATTCTGTTCTGGAAGTATTTTAATTATGTTGTGTCAAATAGGAGCAATAACATTCTTTACTCATACTAGAGATGCTATAAAGAACATTAGCTAATCTATAGTTTGAATAGTTTTGAAGACCGGTTAGGTAGGGAAGATACTAGCTCTTACTCTAGAGTTCCCTCTTCTCCCTCCATCTGGGGGCTAACATCTTGTATCAAAACCTAAAATTATAAAACAAATTGGGGGCTTTAGCCTGTTACTTTAAAGTCCTCTAATTCTACACCCTTCAAAGTTTATTTCCCTATTTATTTGCACTCAACTCCATGAACTGCATTCTCATCTATGAAATCAAATATGATTCTTACCATTTTTTGACTGAGAAAATACCATCTTGGATCTTACATGTTCTCATAACAGGTATTAACATCTTAATTGGTCAAATCAAGATGTAAATGAAGTACAAGGTTTAAAATCGTCACAACTTCTTCCAACATTAAAGTCTATTACTTCACACAACTTCCTTTCAATACTTAATTACTTATCATTTTAAGGAAAAAGATAAAAAAAAACTACTAAAAATCCATGAAGAAAATACAACAACAATTGAGTTTAAAAATATAAATCATGCACACAAACAAGAAATCTAAATTAAAGCCAAATTTAGTCACCAAGGGTTACTTCAAACACATCTTAAAAAATTTGTCTAAACTCAATGAATCATCAAATAACTACTTTTGGCGCTTAAGCGCAGGTACCTGGCGCTTAAGCGCGGCTCTCTCTGTATAACTGGCATGTAAGCGCGAGTCATTGGCGTTTAGGTGCCTCAGTTCATTTTTTTGCACCTTCTTAATTTTTGTTCCAAATTTGATCCTTTTTCACTCTTTTTATAATTTTTCATCCATTTGATTGTAACTTAAAGAAAAAACACACAAATACATTTTATTAAAGCGCAATATCTCAAAAATAGGTATAAAAATGTGTATAAAAAGACTATATATTTTAGGTGTATCATCGATTTGATAGCTCATGACCACGAATAATAAGGGCAATTCTGCTTCCAAAGGAAAGACTATCTAAGACATAAAGGTCGATGCATTAGGTGTAGTATCTATGCGGCACAATAAGTCATATGATATGTCGATAATGCCTCTAGGAGTGGATCATGCCACTCCTTACTAGAAGAAAATGTCTTCTTGATGAAGTTCACTATGGTATTTATTAAATGTGTTATTTTAGTCGTTTTAACAAAGAGTCGCTAGCTTATCTAATTTTTATTTTATAAATTATCTTTTTGAAATAACCTTCTTTTTGGATAATAAAAAATATTCGAAGAAGAAAAAGAATCAAAATGGGAGAAAATACAATAAAGTTAGATAAAAAAAGAAAAAAAGAACATGGCTTATTTCCATAAGTTAACCTTCGTGAGATAAATTAAGATTATATGCTTAAAAAAAATCAGGTCAAAGCACTTTGAAACTATATCCACAAAAAAAACCTTATACAAATTACCCACATATGTAATGAATGAACTAAAAGTTATATATATATATATATANCCAAAATTAACATTTTGCCCTGGGGGGCTCCCTACTTCATAAGTTATCAAATAAAACTCAAGTGACTCACAAAATAAGCTCGAAGAAGGCTACAAGAAGACACAGGAAACTCTCGGAGAAAATAACAAGCTAAAAAAGCCGAAGTGGACTATAAGCCTTCAGGTTTGGGTGGGCTCAAATTTAGATATTTTCGAGGGATTCTGAAGGCAACATCGATCACCCGTATGTATAGAGCAAGACATTCAACTAGAAATGTGTCCTACTATACCAACTTAGAAGGGTTCTCCATAGCTCAGTACCGGTAATTGACAAGTGGACAATCAAATTATATTACTTAAAATTTATATTTTGGCATGCATATAGATTTCACACATACAAGAAAAGTAGTATCAATTTTAGTATTCAAAATACTTTTGAAAACATAGTATTTATTCTTATCGTCTCGGTTCTTATCGTTTTTATAAAAATATAATTGTCCACAAGTCGATCACACTGTCGGGCTGGGAATGCCAACAATCTAACAGGGCAAGGGTGGGTGTCTTGCTAGTTTGGTGTCAGTGAATGATATTTCCATCCTACATTTCACCGGGCCCCGGGATTGCGTCCCAATGTTGTAGGATGGAATATTATTTCTCTCTATCACCGAATGCCTTTATCATCAAGGCCCAACCCCAAAATGAACTGTCCAACTTATAATCTTGCTTGATAGTTCATATATAGCGACGATTATATATTTATGCTTATGTTTCAGACATNTATATCTTGGGAGATATCCAAGAATACTCTCAATTAAATGAATATTACTTACATTTTAACATATAAGGAAATAGAATATCAATGATTAATATTTTCATTTCAAATAAGATAATCCTAATACTTTAAAGTCACACCGAGCCACAGGGTAAAAGATGAATCACTATATCCCAAATGGGACCTCTAAAATGACATCAATGATATATCAAAGAAGTTGAATTGGTACAAAAGGGGTATAACAATAAATAAGTGAGGAATTCCTAGGTAGGCAAAGATGGTTAGGTTAAGATTCCATGGATCCATCACCCCAAGATATTAATGTTTTAAGTTTATTTAATCATGGAGTAGTCAACCTAACTCAATTAGAGATCCATTACCAGCAACCCATCTGTTTTGTCATCCAAGAAATCTCAGTAACCTTAAAGTCAAGAGAATGAAACATCTAAATCATTATGACCCTGCCAAGGAAATGACAAGGAGGCCTTTAGAATGTAGGAGAAAGAATGACTTCGTTAGAAAACTAAATCATCACACAAAGAACTTACTCCCCTTCTGGGTTATGAGAGCCTCTAACACCCTAGCTATTCTAATCAACCTCCTAAGCATATAAACCCAATCAATTTGGAAGAACAAAAGCATTCTTCTTTTAGATATGCAAATAATATATAATTATTTATAGAGGTCATTAATAAGAAGACCTCTATTACTATGACTTAGAATAAGCTCATGCAATGCAAAACCATTTTAAATCTGGTTTGAATGTCACACAAGAAAATTAAAGTAAGAAATAAAATGCTAATTTTAAACTGATATAATTTTAATCTTAATTTTGATAAAGGTGAATATTTAATTATTAGAATTTTATTAAAATGATTTTTTTTTATTTTAGAGAGCTTAAGAAAAAACGTAAGAGATCTCAGGTAATCCATATACATAATAAAGCACAAAATTCTACACTCTACATAAGTGAAAATAAACATGTCACATGATTCAATAAACAGAAGAGGTCAGCGCCATTGGGAACCCATGCTCTCAATATACATACCTAATCCTAGTATTTATATAGCAATCTGAGCTTAGAATTAAGTTGTGAGTCATGAGTATGCTGCTCTTAGTTCTTCTAATATAGTTCTATAAATCAAGCGCCTTGGGAACCCATGCTCATGCCGTACTTTTGACATAGACTCCAACCTATCGAATCTAAAAATGTACATATAAAATTATAAATAAAGACTCAAACCTATAATCAAGAGTTTGTACACCTTAGAAGGAGAGCTAAGCAACACTTGTAGAAAAGGAGTTAGTTTAAATCATAAGGCTCCTCCTTGTTGGAGGCTTCCTGTAACAAGATCCCCCTTAACAGACTAATGCGCAGATCTCAAAACTGGCCCTATCCTAAAGATCCAAGATAGCTAAAACATGTGACTAAGAGATGATGGTTTTTTTTTTTAAAGTTTAAGGATTAACCATACTTATAATCAAAATATTAATGATTTAGTCTTAAATACATTTAAAATATAATGGTGGATAATATTAATATAAAATACTTTTGATTTTAAAATATGTCCTCACATATATAGTTTAAATAACAAAAATAATACATTTTAGATCTCTTGAATCCTTGACATAATTATATTAGTTTATAATGCAATAATTCATATTGCTCACTAAGATATACTAGCAAGAAATACTCATTAAAACATTGCAACTAATATTTGGTCACTCATTTAGAATGGGGATTTATTATCAATTGCCAACCTTCTTAAAGCTACATATTAGTAATGTGCTAGGTGAGATGATGCAAATGGTGTGCTAGGTAAGAATATAATAAGATGCAAGGTGATTTTGCATGATATGAATGCCCATGCTAGGTGTGAGTAATCATAATAAGCATAAATTATGATCTTGGTATAAGTATTATATTAGGTGCAAGCACTCAAATCAATGCTAGGTGTGAGCAGTATGCTAGGTGCTTGTACTCACATCAAATAACATGTAGAGATATAAGTATTTTTCTTACTAAGCATGTTTTTGTGAGGTAAAATAATCATATGTGAATGTAAGCAAAAGCTATGCAATGCACAATCATGCTAGGTGACCGTGACTTTATATATGCTTAAAAATATAAGTAATTAATACTGTTGCTAAGAGATTTAATTCCTCAGCAACTGTACCAAAACTTAATAACAGTTATAGATTTGATAAAGGTGTATGTATAAAATATTCAATAATTGTAAAGTCACACTTATCAATGCAAGTATACACATCGCTCAAGTAATATAGGGCTCTAATGGAGTCATAGATATCGATCCCACATGGAGTAATATTAGAACTAAGAACTAAGACTTTAGAAAAGCAATACTTTAATCGCAACAACAAAATTCAATTTTCTTATCTGTCAC
>JXCR01136990.1:39454-113206 GCA_002079205.1 Phalaenopsis hybrid cultivar
ATATATAAAATCAGAGTCATACAAACTACAACAATAAATAAACTTATCTCTAATTTCTCCCCAAGAAAACTCTTCGAAGTTCCTCTGAATCTCTTTCTTTCTTTACAGCACACAGAATTTCTCTTCGAAGCGGCAAGGAGGAAGAAATCTCTCACTTTCCCTCCACTCTTACAATCTCTCAATTTCTCTTTGAAGTAGCAAGGAGGAAGAAATCTCTCACTTTCCCTCCACTCTTACAATCTCTCGAAAATTCTTCTTCAAAGCGGCAAGGAGGAAGAAATCTCTCACTTTCCCTCCACTCTTACAATCTCTCGAAGCAATTCCTTTTTGAAGTAGCAAGGAGGAAGAAATCTCTCACTTTCCCTCCACTCTTACAATCTCTCGAAAATTCCTCATGGAAAGGAGGAAGAAATCTCTCACTTTCCCTCCACTCTTACAATCTCTCAAAGAATTCCTCACAATGTTACACTCTACTGGAAATTCTATACACTAATGGTAACCTCCAAGGCCTCTAGCACTCTTCTATTTTTGGCCAAGACTATCTATACTTTTTTACACTTCAATTTGGAGCCTCCCATCTCTATTTTTGGCCAAAGTCTTCTCTTTAAAAAAGTGGATGAGTTTTCCCAAGAGTTGCCTAAGAATCCCTTCAAAATTTGTCCTCATCCAAAGCCTAGTTGGACATAACTGCCAAACTCACCGTCNTGGCCTTATCCAAAGCCTGATTAGGCATAACCGCCGAACTCACCATCGGCGGCCTCAAGGGCATCGTTGGCGGACCTTCATAATGAATTAATTCTAGAGTCTCAGGAAAATCTCGTCGTCGGCGGGGTCGATGGCGCCGTCGGCGCCTTAGTTCAATTCTTCACATTTTTTTTTCTTTTCGCTTCGCTCCTTTTTGCATCTTTTTGCTCTAATGACCTTATTTCATCATTCCTACAACAAAACATCAAAAATACATTTTTTTACAGTGCAATATCATAAAAAACAGTATAAAATAGGTATGAAAATCTCAACCTATTTTCTTTTGGTCACTATGTAATGGTTTTGTGGACATAAACATGATATTCCTATAGCAATGCTAGGTGATATGACAAATTCTAGGTAAAGTCATATGTGCTAGGCGATATATGACATGATCAAGACAATTCTTGGTGAAGTCATATATGCTAGGTTATATTTGACATTATCATGATAATGATAGGTGCAATCATAAGTTTTAAGTGATATATGATGTGATCATGACAATTTTAGGCGATGAGGGTATAACACATAGGTAGGCTTTGGAAGCTAACCACTCCCATGTTATATACAGACATCTATCATGACCACATGGAGACATATGCTCATGCATGGATGTTAAAGATTTAAATGAAGATGCATAAGGTAATCTTAAAACACAAGCATTCCACAATGCATTTTTATACAATAGTTTGAATTCACACATGCTCATGAAAATGTGCACATGTCTATTTAAAGATGCAATCAATCCTAGACATACTTGATGGTAAAATATACCTTACTTAGCCAATCTCTCATAGCTTTAGGCTTAAGATGGTTAGGTGTGTCAACACATTATTATGCATGATAATAATATGCCCATCTTCATTTGCTTGAATAAACCATGAGGAGTTTTCACCAAAAAAAAACTCTCATGACCTGGAGAATGAGAATAAAAAGAGCTTTCATTCTCCAAGAACAAAAGCTCCATGCATACCATCAAAGTTATGGAGCTATCAATGAAAATATAAGATTATTAGCCTCATAGGTTCAAGGTTACAAATCTTAAACCTTGTTAGTAAAGTAGGAAAAGGATACGGCTTTGGAAAAACTCAGGGATTGTAGGAGCCAAAATAAAAGGCCTCCAAACCTATAAATCTTTTTATAAAATTATCTTATCATAAAGCTTTAAATTCAACTTAAAAAAGACTTCTAAAAAATAAAAAAATGAAAGGAAAAGAGAATCACACTTTCATGAAGTTTGATGTCGTTGATCTCTTTCTATTCAAGCTCCTCATTCTGCAAGGAAGTAGATACCTTCTACTCCTTTGAAGTGACTCCAAGATGAACTCTCACTCAGAGTTTGATGAGAAGAGGTAGTAGAAATCTCTCCATACAAAACCCTCACAAGATTTGAGATGGAGGAAACAATCTTACCCTCAACTCAAGAGAAAAGGAAGTGGACGAAAAATATGTTGATCTTACCAGGTAAAGTATTATTCTAGGAAATTAAGTTGATCTTACCAGGTAAAGTTTTATAAATCAGCCATATCAGCTACGTGATCTGGATATTATGACTAAGGAATTAACTAGTCAATTGAGGTGGTCTAGCCATATATGGTGCCTCCTTTTTTAAAAGATTTAGTTAGGTGATCGAGGTAATCCCATAAATAAATAAGCACTTAAAGTCAACTAGGGGATCTAGGTGAAAAAGGTTTTTTGGCTAAATAATAATTGACTAGACCATCAAGATGTTCTAGATAATGAGATGGCTAGATTAATGAGGTAATTTCAACCATATAAGATGCCTTTTTAAAAGGAGGTGACTAAATATTCAAGGTGGTTCTTGTTGAGTGCAACACCAAACTTTAGTCAAGTAGCTATGTGATCAAGGTATTCAGACTAAATAGTTTGCTAAATAAGTGAGGTGATTTAATAATATAAATATTTTAGTAAGACTTAGCAAGGTAGTTTTGACGATTCTTACTGAGCAAAGCAACATGATTTAATCAAGTATCTAGGTGGTCAAGGTATTATGATGAAATAGGTATTTGTAAGATAAACATGGAGATCTAACCATATAAGGTGCATTCAATAAGAATTAACTAAGTAATTGAGGTAGTTTTATATATCAAAGAGTCATAAATTACTCAAAAAACTATTTAATCAAGGTGTCCTGAGAAAATAGTTATTGTCAAGATAAGCAAGGTGATCAAACCATTTAACATAATTTCAACAAAAAAACTAACTATCTAATCAGAATGTCCTGAATAAATAGATAACGACTAGATATAAAAGGTCATCAAACCATATAACATACTTTCAATAAGAGCTACCTAGGTAGTCTAGATGGTTGTGTTGATTAATAAATTTGTCAAGAAGATTGGTGATCAAGGTGTCCCAACTAAATATGGATTCATTAGATAAGCAAAGTGATATAACCATAAGATATTTTCGACAAGGAAATTAAAATTTTCCTAGTAAAACAAAGTATCAAAGAGGCTTAGATAAGTGAGGTGATCTAATCAAAAGATATTTATTTTTACACTAAACACAACTATACCCTTTGGGGATATCAACCACATTCATATATCATGAATGGAATATTGTCGATTTGGATCCCGCATAAATGTGTAACCGAAAAATATGTTAAGAGAGGTGTGTGCTTTCTTTCACATTTATTATGTATTAATCATGAATTTTATTAAATTATTTCTTAGCAAATAGAAGTAATCATTGCACACAGCTCACATATAAATTAAATATGTCAAAATATATATCATATGTTGATTAAAAAGACTTACAAAGTACATCAAGGCTTTATATATCAACTCTTATACAAAAATTACAAAAAAAAATGCCTAAGCATCTATTTTTTCAAATATCTCTAGTTGATAGGGAGTATTGGTTGTGATCCGTCTACATTAATCAACAAATAAGGTCCTTCTTTGTAGAAATTTTTTATTACAAAAGGACCTTCCAAATTTGACTCAAATATCTCATGTAAATGATGTTGATTATAATGGGGTGGTATAGAACCAACACTATGTCTCTAACCATGAAATTTCTAGTCCTTAACAATTTATCATAGACTTTAGCCATTCGTGCATCATAAAATTCTAGGTTCTATTGGGCTTGTAAATTAAGATTATCTAGGTTATCTGTCTCCTCTAACCTAAGATGGATATTTTGATCACTATTAATATTTTTACTCTCAGCAACCTGCAACAAATAAAATTCTATTTCCAATTGAAGGGCTACTTTAAACCAAAAGGCCAGCAGTGTGTACAGAATAGAATAGGTGGTTGCACGGTATGTAGTATGATATTCCCACAAAGCTTCCAAGGGCTTATCATTCCACTCTTTCTTATTAGCATGAAGAATTTTCTTGATAAGGCTTCTCAACATTTTATTAAAATCTTCAAAAATGTCGTTTACTCTTAGATAAAATACAGTGGTATAACACCAATAAATTTGTTGGTATTAAACAAATCGATTAAAGTAGATATTCATTAAGCTTAGCTTGTTATTAAATATGATTCATTGTGGCGCACCAAATCGATAAATGATATTTTCCTTATAAAAATGCAACACATTCTTTGCCTTTTCTCTCTTAATAGGATAACTTATGCTCATTTAGGAAAATAATCTGCAAATGTAAGAATGAATTTATTTTCTTTACAGATGGAGAGTCCGTAAGTTCTATGAAGTTAGTTCTCTAGGCCTCAAACAACCATGATGGTACTGTGGGATGCATTACATTTTAGGGATGATGAAGTATGGGGCTAAGAATTTGGCATTGATGACATATCATAGCATTTTCCATGCAATCAAGGGTCATTAAAGGCCAATCAATAATAACCAAGTCTTTTAATTTTTATTTTCACTTTTGGGCCTGATTGGCAAGAATTGCATGTCTTCATGAACTTCAGTTAAGACTTTTTGGGCTTCATTTCTCGAAACACAAAAAAATCACATTTTCTCAAATGAGCTCTGATATAACACATTATTCATGATGGTTAACAAACGTGCTCAGTTTTGAATTTTAACAAAAAGGGGTGTTCATCAAAGAGACTCCCTTTCGTCAAATATATGATAATGGCTTGACCCCAATCAACATATGACTCATTATAAGCTATAAGGACTACTACATTATCATCCAAAGTTGTAGCTTCTAAATAATCAAAATATATTGGTGATAGGATCCTCCTATCTTGAATCATCACTATCGCAGGGTCACCATTAGGACATGTAGCTCATTGGATAGCTTAACAAGAGCACCAACTTTATCATTAAGAGAAAAATATATCTAAAATATTGTCACACTAAGAATGTTCTCTAGAAATCCCATCGCTCTTTTATGATAAAAAAATGATTAGATTTGAGAATGGTCCCATTACCTAGACAATTACATGTTGGGAATCCACACACACCTTATTTTTTTTATATTTATCTCAATGACAACTTCCAATCGTAGAGTTAAAATTTTATATTCTATCTCATTGTCATTGAGGAGATACAAAGATCAAATCAATCATAATTTTTATCTATGGGAGGTCTCCAGATGGGCCTTCTTTTAAGGGAGATGCTCTATCAAAGTAAAACTCCCATTAGAAGAAATTGATGACTAACATATGTTAACCAGGGAAATCATCATCAAGTGACAAATGAATCGGGAGTGGGTGAGCTGCCAGAAAGTTAGCTAGAGCCTCTCCCTTGTTGGCTCATTAAGGAACATATAAAATATTAAATTGTAATATAATGACAACATGTTTAGCTAGACTCCTAACCAAAGTGGGTTGATTCATCAAATATTATTAGGGGTTTACACTTGAAATCAAGTGTTTATAGTGAAAGAGCATATAATATCTCAATTTCTGAATTAAAAATATCAGCACCAAACAGTATTTCTTAAATTACATACAATTCATTTTTGCTGGAATGAAACACCAACTAAAATAGTACAAAGTCTTTTCTTTCTCATTCTCATTAGTCTAAGATAACAGGTCTCCTTCCTACTCATCAACGTTAACAATATAAAATGTCATGTTTCTCTAAGATTGGAGCTACTAATATTGTTGGGTTCAATATATAGGACTTGGTATCATCAAAAGCATCTTGATATATTTATCCCAACGGAAATAAATATCTTTTTTAGCCAATGCAACAAAAGGTTGATATTAACTAGAGGTTGGAAATGAATCTTCTAATGAATGTGAGTTTCCTTTGAAGGGAACATATCTGTGTGAAACTCTTAGGAGATTACATATCTATGATGGCCTTGTTCTTACTATGGTCAATCTCAATGCTTCTATGACAGACAATAAATACCAGAAATTTCCCTAAAGATATGTCAAATGCACACTTCAAATGTTCATTTTCATATCATAATTCCTAAGGCATTAAAAAACAACTCTTACGACTGAAATATGATCTTCTTTTATATAAATCTCAACCACCAAATCATCAATAAAACATTCAATTTGGTGATGTAATGTCATTGAAGTATTGTGCCATAGCAGGTTGATAGGTTTTCCTGACATTTAATGAACCAAATGACCTGTCCTTATAACAAAAGATACCAATAGGGATATAAAGTGTCATTTTGTATTCTTCTTCTGGGCCATCTAGATTTAGTTATAACGGATAAGTCATCCATGAAATACATCATTGCAATAGAAGAGGAAATATCTATCATGAGCTCTGGTATGGGCAGAGAAAAATTATCTTTCAGGTAAGCCTTATTCAGGTCTCGAAATTCTATGCAAACTCGTATTTGCCAATTCTTTGTTTAAACAAGCTTGATGTTTACTAGCCATGTAGGATATGACACTTCCCTAATGAAGCCAATGTCAATAAGCTTTTTGTTCTCTTCGATAACCATTTTCTCTATATCGGACCACATTATCTGAGGAGATTTCTTCACAAGAACATCACTCAATTCTATAACTAAATTATAAACAACTCTCTCTAGAGCTAAGCTAGGCATCTCGACATAACTCCATGCAAGACATTTACAAATTTTCTTCATGACTTCTATGATTTTACTAGCCATAAATTTGATAGAAGTTTGCTTATATAGATACGATGAGGATCATCATTAGTACCAAAATTAATTTTGATCAACTCATCTATAATCGAGGAAACACCATCCTCCAATTCAAGAGGAACATGCTTGATTTTACTTTCCTCATCATGATAGGCAAGATCATCAATACATTCAAATGTAAAAATCATTCTACATGAAGAGATGGAAACTTTGCTTCATCTAACCCCTTTTTACATATCATAAACCAAACTTCTAGTTAAAGTCTCAGTTCTACCACATAGACTTACACATTTTTTCTTTGAGAACAAACTATATTTCAGGTAACAAACCAATATCCAAAAGTTATTAATAAGAGGAGAAAAATAAAAAGGATGAGGTATATCTTCCATTTATTTTACTATCATCACTCAAAATCAATATATTAGAGTTAGTTATATATGTATCAACTTTATAAAAAAAATTTCATTATCTCTAGATTTAAATCTAGGAGGTAAATAGAAAGTGTGCAGCTAATTAATTGTTGATACACTTATAGTAGTCAAGTTTTTAAAGTGTTTTCATGGCACTGGTTCTTTAATCAACACCTCATACGTCAAAAAAAAATTAGAAAAACAAGAGACTATGAACATTGGTAGCACATCAACAAGAGACTATGAACATTGGTAGCACATCTTCAGGCAAGGGCTTCAAGGATGTTTCTTCACAAGAATCTTCTTGATCGTAGACTTATTTTGAACCATCATGGCCATGCAAACTCTTGATGTTATCCACTTATAAGACCTCATCTGATTCACAGTCACTATCTGATCCAATTTCTATCTTTATTTAAGAAGATGACATAATAGACAAAACCCAATCATACCTTGGTATCATTGGAACACAACTCATTCCCTCTTGGCATACTATCTCTTTACCTTTTGCCAGGAAAGAACTAATAAAGCGAGGAGCTCATGAATGTCATATGATATTTAAGGTTGATAGAGGTGCCTTTTTAGTAAGAACATAACATTTGATGCCATCATAAATGGTCACCTCATTAATGGAGAATACTTGAATATCACTTAAAATGGGAAACATTTTTCATCCACACATATATTCAATATATTTTATTGTAAGGTTGAAGGTACCATCTCATACTCGTGTATCCAAGGGCATCCGAGCAAGACTTTAAAGAATGTATTGCCATCAATAATATGAAATTTTGATTCACCCTTAAACATGTCAGCAATAGATTTTCTAGATGCACCATATTAATGCACCCTTGCACAGTTCAAACCATTACGGAATACTAAAGCTTGATAGTCCCAATCATGTTACATGATAACTCATGGGAATAATTCCCTAAACAAAAAACTTGTGCAGATTAAACCAAATATATTGATAAAAGAAAAACTTCCATCTAATGGCTATTTATGAATAACTATGTACAATCATATCATACAAGCACCTCATCCTTGCAAAGGTGTCCCGCAGTCATTTCATAATACACAAATGTTATGCATATATGATCATTATAAGTGATGTGTCACCAGAAAAGTTTCATCATCAGGCACAATTTTTTATGCATTTTTAGCAAGGAATATTCCAAATTCAAATTCAATGTTATACAAGCCTTGTTTTCAACAAATTAATTCTTAAACAAAGCATCTTGACAATACAAACCTAATGACGTCGAAAATGATCATATTTGAGTCCAAATGCACCCAGATCTAACACTTGAAGTGTAAAAGGCTTTGATGCATCAATTAGATGACTAAATGATCTCAAAATTTAGCATGCATATAATCAAATCGAGTTGCTCCATGAGAGAAAACTAATGCATCCAAGATCAGTCAATTATGAGGTAATTAAGACACTTAAATGTTAAAAAAATGATCTATGATCAAGGAAATAAATATGGACTATTTGTTAAGCATTACTCTTTTATTCGAAAATTAAAAAATATATTGGTGTAGAATTATCAAGTGGCTGGCTCCCACACAAAATCATAAATATTTGGGACAAAAATGATTTTGACTATTAGTGCATTTGGTCCAATTTCAAACACCCTTTGACCATTCTCTCCCTGACATATCACCCCATATTCATTTATATAAATGCGAACCAAATAGAACAAATCACATAATTCAATAAAATATGCGAAATTAAAGAAAATTTCAAAACAATTTTCTTTTACCTCTGAATATGGTTCACTAACATTTCTTTCATTTGTTTAGGATGTTCAAGGAAGAATAAAAAATATATCTAGTATGTTCATTTCTAATACATTTAGTTCTTCCATAGTGACAAAACAACACCTTGTAAACAAATGAAATCATTTAAATCAGTCTAGAGGCAAGTTTACACTGCTCTGCATACTAGCCAAACTTTAAACAAACAAATTAAACTTGTGCGGTGAACACATCTTGTTGATACAATCAGAATGACATCAATTGCAAGATATTATGAAGCATGAGAAGTTTTGGTAGCTCAGGATGCCTCAAACCAAGAGAGTAGTAGCATTCACATCGTTGGAAAAAGCGCTATTTTAAGAAATACAGAGTTATTTGGATTTTTAAAAAAATATGAGCAAGCAATTACCATATTAAAAGCTATGTTTTGGTGTATCTGCTGGCTTTGGTGGATTGCTACAGAATGAACATAATGGCTTTAAGGAAATGAAAAAATACGCTTGATGGCAATAAGTCAAAGATCGGATTATTTCCATGATATCTTTTATGTGGTTCCAACGATTTATCCTTGCCGACCATGCATTTAGCTCTTCGGGCATATCGTTTTAATATGCAGTTGATGTTTCAAAGTGAATTGCTTCTTATGATGGTAGGAAAAATCCCGTAATTCGATGCATGAACCATACAATGTGGATGTAGGAAAAAGAGATAAATGCCATGAATTCACAACGAGTAAACTGCTAACGGCACCTTTTCTTCAGAATTTGGGATAGTCAACCAACCTTCTAAAACAAGAATGCACAAAAAATAAATCTTGATATCTTCTCTACTTGCCCCAAAAACGCAAAGATTGAATAAACTTTCCTCACCAGTAATCCCCACATGTGCATTTACCATTGGTAAAGTGATGGAACCTTGTATTATCTCTCAAGATAATTTCCCTCTGTTCAATAATGGAAATGTATTTGATGGCATGGTGACAGTCTCCACAAACTCTAAGATTTTTGAATATTCTAAGAGGAGTTCCTGGTGTAGTGCTGATGAGCGCAAAAGCAATAGCAAGCTTCTCACCATGCTTCATAAGTATCATCTCCCTCTGCTCATCACCAACGTCATGTAAAGCAAACTCAAGATCAGGCACAAATCCAGCATCCTTGATTCGTGTCCACAACTCATTTAACTTCTCATGTATCATCTCCAAATGGGGATGAAGTCTATCCCCAGATCTAAACTCATGAACAGCTCCCCCAACCTCAATCCAACTGTACCCGGGCATCTTCACAGCTTGATTCTCCTTCATCCTTTTCCTCACCTTTGCAACATCATCCCATCTATTCAAGGAAGCATAAACATTGGCAAGCTGGACATAAGCCCCAGCATTTTGAGGCTCCAATTCAACCAGCCTCCTTGCAGCAAATTCTGCAAATAATGAGTTCTTGTGGATCCTAGAAGAATTCAATAGAGTGCCAAATGTAGCTGGGTGTGGCTCAAATGGCATCGAATGGATCAAGTGCACTGCTTTCTTGAGCAAGCCAGCTCGACAAAGGAGATTAACCATGCAAGTGTAGTGATCAGCAGAAGGCCTCACACCATAATCTTCTTCCATTGATTCAAAGTACCTCATCCCAATATCAACCAACCCTGAATGAATGCAGGCTAACAACAAAGTGACAAATGTAATCCCGTTAGGCTTCAAAACTCCATCTTTCATCCTCCCAAACAATTGTATCGCTCTTTCTCCATGCCCATGCTGAGCATATCCAGAGATCATCGCGTTCCATGTAATAATATCCTTAACAGGCATTTCTTCGAATAACTTGCAAGCACTAGCCAAATCTCCACACTTGCAATACATGCTCAATAACGAGGTACCAACACATTGAATCATGCTTATGGGAAGCTTTGAAACCCACTGATGGATCTGTCTCCCCGACTCTAAAGCTGACAAATTGCTGCAAGCAAGCAGCGAGCTGCTCAGCGTGGACGGGTTCGGGTGCNTGCTTGATTCTCCTTCATCCTTTTCCTCACCTTTGCAACATCATCCCATCTATTCATGGAAGCATAAACATTGGCAAGCTGGACATAAGCCCCAGCATTTTGAGGCTCCAATTCAACCAGCCTCCTTGCAGCAAATTCTGCAAATAATGAGTTCTTGTGGATCCTAGAAGAATTCAATAGAGTGCCAAATGTAGCTGGGTGTGGCTCAAATGGCATCGAATGGATCAAGTGCACTGCTTTCTTGAGCAAGCCAGCTCGACAAAGGAGATTAACCATGCAAGTGTAGTGATCAGCAGAAGGCCTCACACCATAATCTTCTTCCATTGATTCAAAGTACCTCATCCCAATATCAACCAACCCTGAATGAATGCAGGCTAACAACAAAGTGACAAATGTNTCTACCCCGATAATTTCCTTCGCTTCCACACCACTCACACCCCCTTCTTTCTCGGCCTCTCCCTGCATCCCCATTCCACGCCATTGATGTCGCGTCTTTCTTCGTTGTAATCAACATCATCGATACTGGTATCTGGCCCGAATCCCCTTCATTCGATGACATTTCCTTTCCTCCCATCCCCTCCAGACGACGCAGACAACAGAAGGGCACAAGAGGTATTAATTTGTTGAACGCAAATCCAAGACGCGGGCCGAGTGGTCGANCTACTTGGGTTCTTAAGTTCCCTATAGAGGCAAACCACTATAGTTAATTACATTTTAAGTGACCAATACCACTTAAAAAAGCTCTCGATGATGACCAGAGTTTTATAACACAAATACCTCTCGATGATGACCAGAGTTTAATTTTTTAAGTGAGGATTTATAACATAATAACCTCGGAGTCCTAAGAGAGTTATGGCTTAGATTGCACAACATGGTTGTGCAAAGGCTTAAAGGCTAAGTGAGGATTTATATCGCCATAGGCCTCTGCAATGTGGTTGCAGGAAAATAAAGTAAATTACAAGGAAATAAAGNGTTACGGGCAAACCCCACACCAAAAATAGTACCGACAACTACCAGGATCTTTAAGTTTCTTAGGATGTTTTTTTGATAGTTGTACTACACTCTTCACTTAGTGCAACAGACTCATGATCTGTAAACTTCCTTTTATTGTTAAGTATATTCTTCATAAACTTCACATAATCTGACATTTGTTTTAAAGCTTCAACGAAAGGAATATTTACCGTTAATTTTGTTAGAATTTCTAAAATTTTGAAAATCATTTACCTATATCTTGTTTTTTCAATCTTTGAGGAAATGAAGGTGGTGGTCTTTCTACAGTATTTTTCATCGATTTAAGCAGATATTTTAAATCTAGATATATATTATAAATTTTTTTTTTCAATTTCCACCTTCTTTTTTTGAACTTAAGTTTCTTTTTGTACTCTTATTTTCAATTATTTTCCTCTTCTTAATTGAATAGCCTTAATTTGCTCTTTACCTTGATCTTTTGAATTGATTTCAACATTACTNAGGAAATCATCATCAAGTGACAAATGAATCGGGAGTGGTGAGCTGCCAGAAAGTTAGCTAGAGCCTCTCGCTTGTTGGCTCATTAAGGAACATATAAAATATCAAATTGTAATATAATGACAACATGTTTAGCTAAACTCCTAATCAAAGTGGGTTGATTCATCAAATATTATTAGGGTTTTACACTTGAAATCAAGTGTTTATGGTGAAAGAGCATATAACATCTCAATTTCTGAATTAAAAATATCAGCACCAAACAGTATTTCTTAAATTAAAGACAATTCATTTTGGCTGGAATGAAAAACAGACTAAAATTGTACAAAGTTTTTTCTTTCTCATTCTCATTAGTCTAAGATAACAAGTGTCCTACCTACTCATCAACGATAACAATATATAAAATGTCATGTTTCTCTAAGATTGGAGCTACTAATATTGGTGGGTTCAATATATAGGGCTTGGTACAATCAAAAGCATCTTGATATATTCATCCCAATGGAAATAAATATCTTTTCTAGCCAATGCAACAAAAGGTTGATATCAATTAGAGGTTGGAAATGAATCTTCTAATGAATGTGAGTTTCCTTTGATGGCCTTGTTCTTACTATGATCAATCTCAATGCTTCTATGACAGAGAATAAATACCAGAAATTTCCCTAAAGATATGTCAAATGCACACTTCAAATGTTCATTTTTATATCATAATTCCTAAGGAGTTAAAAAAACAACTGAAATATGATCTTTATTTATATAAATCTCGACCGCCAAATCATCAATAAAACATTCAATTTGGTGATGTAATGTCATTGAAGTATTGTGTCATAGCAGGTTGATAGGTTGTCCTGACATTTAATAAACCAAAAGACATGGCCTTATAACAAAAGATACTAATAGGAATATAAAGTGTCATTTTCTATTCTTCTTCTGGGCCATCTAGATTTAGTTATAACAGATAAGTCATCCATGAAAGACATCATTGCAATAGAAGAGGAAATATCTATCATGAGCTCTGGTATGGGCAGAGAAAAAATATCTTTCGGGTAAGCCTTATTCATGTCTCGAAATTCTATGCAAACTCGTATTTGCCAATTCTTTCTTTAAACAGGCATGATGTTTACTAGCCATGTAGGATATGACACTTCCCTAATGAAGCCAGCCTCAATAAGCTTTTTGTTCTCTTCGATAACCATTTGCTCTATATCAGACCACATTATCTGAGGAGATTTCTTCACAAGAACATCACTCAATTCTATAGCTAAATTATAAACAATTCTCTCTAGAACTAAGCTAGGCATCTCAACATAACTCCATGCAAGACATTTACAAATTTTCTTCATGACTTCTATGATTTTACTAGCCATAAATTGTATGGAAGTTTGCTTATATAGATAGGATGAGGATCGTCATTAGTATCAAAATTAATTTTGATCAACTCATCTATTATCGAGGAAACACCATCCTCCAATTCAAGAGGAGCGTGCTTGATTTCACTTTCCTGATCATTATAGGCAAGATCATCATCACCTTCAAATGTAAAAATCATTCTACGTGAAGAGATGGAAACTTTGCTTCATCTAACCCCTTTTTACATATCATAAACCAAACTTCTAGTTAAAATCTCAATTCTTCCACATAAACTTACACATTTTTTGCTTTGGAAACAAACTATCTTTCAGGTAACAAAACCAATATCCATAAGTTATTAATAAGAGGAGAGCAATAAAAAGGATGAGGTATATGCTCCATTTTTTTTACTATCATCACTCAAAATCAATACGATAGAGTTAGTTATATATGCATCAACTTTATAAAAAAAAAATTCATTATCTCTAGATTTAAATCTAGGAGGCAAATAGAAATTGTGTAGCTAATTAATTGTTGATACACTTGTAGCAGTCAAGTTTTTGAAGTGTTCTCATGGCACTGGTTCTTTAATCAACACCTCATATTTCAAAAAAAAAAAATTAGAAAAACAAGAGACTATGTACATTGGTAGCACATCTTCACGCAAGGGCTTCAAGGATGTCTCTTCACAAGAATCTCCTTGATCGTAGACTTATTTTGAACCATCATGGCCAANATATGAGCAAGCAATTACTGTATTAAAAGCTATGTTTTTGGTGTATCTGCTGGCTTTGGTGGATTGCTACAGAATGAACATAATGGCTTTAAGGAAATGAAAAAATACGCTTGATGGCAATAAGTCAAACATCGTATTATTTCCATGATATCTTTTATGTGGTTCCAATGATTTATCCTTGCCGACCATGCATTTAGCTCTTCGGACATATTGTTTTAATATGCAGTTGATGTTTCAAAGTGAATTGCTTCTTATGATGGTAGGAAAAATCCCATACTTCGATGCATGAACCATACAATGTAGATGTAGGAAAAAGAGATAAATGCCATGAATTCACAACGAGTAAACTGCTAAAGGCGCCTTTTCTTCAGAATTTGGGATAGTCAGACAACTTTCT
Organism: Phalaenopsis hybrid cultivar; assembly: GCA_002079205.1. Lineage (NCBI taxonomy): Eukaryota > Viridiplantae > Streptophyta > Magnoliopsida > Asparagales > Orchidaceae > Phalaenopsis > Phalaenopsis hybrid cultivar. Next base: position 54,337 of record JXCR01136990.1, read on the forward strand.
AAAACAAGAATGCACAAAAATAAAATCTTGATATCTCTACTTGCCCCAAAAACACAAAGATTGAATAAACTTTCCTCACCAGTAATCCCCACATGTGCATTTACCATTGGTGAAGTGATGGAACCTTGTATTATCTCTCAATATAATTTCCCTCTGTTCAATAATGGAAATGTACTTGATGGCATGGTGACAGTCTCCACAAACTCTAAGATTTTTGAATATTCTAAGAGTAGTTCCTGGTGTAGTGCTGATGAGCGCAAAAGCAATAGCAAGCTTCTCACCATGCTTCATAAGTATCATCTCCCTCTGCTCATCACCAACGTCATGTAAAGCAAAATCAAGATCAGGCACATATCCAGCATCCTTGATTCGTGTCCACAACTCATTTAACTTCTCATGTATCATCTCCAAATGGGGATGAAGTCTATCCCCAGATCTAAACTCATGAACAGCTCCCCCAACCTCAATCCAACTGTACCCGNAGGAGACAACCCAATATGCATTGCAAGGGGATTGCATTGGGGCACTCAACATCTCCACTATTTCAATAACTCCAAAAAGTGCACCCTTGCACAGTTCAAACCATTACAGAATACTAAAGCTTGATAGTCCCAATCATGTTACATGATAACTCAAGGGAATAATTCCCTAAACAAAAAACTTGTGCAGATTAAACCAAATATATTGATAAAAGAACAACATCGATCTAATGGCTATTTATGTATAACTATGTACAATCCTATCATACAAGCACCTCATCCTTGCAATGGCGTCCCGCAGTCATTTCATAATACACAAATGTTATGCTTATATGATCATTATAAGTGATGTGTCACCAAAAAGGTTTCATCATCAGACACGAATTTTTATGCATTTTTAGCAAGGAATATTCCAAATTCAAATTCAATGTTATACAAGCCTTGTTTTCAACAAATCAATTCTTAAACAAAGCATCTTGACAGTACAAACCTAATGACGTCGAAAATGATCATATTTGAGTCTAAATGCACCCAGATCTAACACTTGAAGTGTAAAAGGCTTTGATGCATCAATTAGATGACTAAACGATCTCAAAATTTAATATGCATATAATCAAATCGAGTTGCTCCATGAGAGAGAACTAATGCATCCAAGATCAGTCAATTATGAGGTCATTAAAACTCTTAAATGTTAAAAAAATGATCTATGATCAAGAAAATAAATATGGACTATTTGTTAAGCATTACTCTTTTATTAGAAAATTAAAAAATATATTGGTGTAGAATTATCAAGTGGCTGGCTCCCACACAAAATCATAAATATTTGGGACAAAAATGATTTTGACTATTAGTGCATTTGGTCCAATTTCAAACACCCTTTGACCATTCTCTCCCTGACATATCACCCCATATTCATTTATATAAATGCGAACCAAATAGAACAAATCACATAATTCAATAAAATATGCGAAATTAAAGAAAATTTCAAAACAATTTTCTTTTACCTCTGAATATGGTTCACTAACATTTCTTTCATTTGTTTAGGATGTTCAAGGAAGAATAAAAAATATATCTAGTATGTTCATTTCTAATACATTTAGTTCTTCCATAGTGACAAAACAACACCTTGTAAACAAATGAAATCATTTAAATCAGTCTAGAGGCAAGTTTACACTGCTCTGCATACTAGCCAAACTTTAAACAAACAAATTAAACTTGTGCAGTGAACACATCTTGTTGATACAATCAGAATGACATCAATTGCAAGATATTATGAAGCATGAGAAGTTTTGGTAGCTCAGGATGCCTCAAACCAAGAGAGTAGTAGCATTCACATCGTTGGAAAAAGCGCTATTTTAAGAAATACAGAGTTATTTGGATTTTTAAAAAAATATGAGCAAGCAATTACCATATTAAAAGCTATGTTTTGGTGTATCTGCTGGCTTTGGTGGATTGCTACAGAATGAACATAATGGCTTTAAGGAAATGAAAAAATACGCTTGATGGCAATAAGTCAAAGATCGGATTATTTCCATGATATCTTTTATGTGGTTCCAACGATTTATCCTTGCCGACCATGCATTTAGCTCTTCGGGCATATCGTTTTAATATGCAGTTGATGTTTCAAAGTGAATTGCTTCTTATGATGGTAGGAAAAATCCCGTAATTCGATGCATGAACCATACAATGTGGATGTAGGAAAAAGAGATAAATGCCATGAATTCACAACGAGTAAACTGCTAACGGCACCTTTTCTTCAGAATTTGGGATAGTCAACCAACCTTCTAAAACAAGAATGCACAAAAAATAAATCTTGATATCTTCTCTACTTGCCCCAAAAACGCAAAGATTGAATAAACTTTCCTCACCAGTAATCCCCACATGTGCATTTACCATTGGTAAAGTGATGGAACCTTGTATTATCTCTCAAGATAATTTCCCTCTGTTCAATAATGGAAATGTATTTGATGGCATGGTGACAGTCTCCACAAACTCTAAGATTTTTGAATATTCTAAGAGGAGTTCCTGGTGTAGTGCTGATGAGCGCAAAAGCAATAGCAAGCTTCTCACCATGCTTCATAAGTATCATCTCCCTCTGCTCATCACCAACGTCATGTAAAGCAAACTCAAGATCAGGCACATATCCAGCATCCTTGATTCGTGTCCACAACTCATTTAACTTCTCATGTATCATCTCCAAATGGGGATGAAGTCTATCCCCAGATCTAAACTCATGAACAGCTCCCCCAACCTCAATCCAACTGTACCCGGGCATCTTCACTGCTTGATTCTCCTTCATCCTTTTCCTCACCTTTGCAACATCATCCCATCTATTCATGGAAGCATAAACATTGGCAAGCTGGACATAAGCCCCAGCATTTTGAGGCTCCAATTCAACCAGCCTCCTTGCAGCAAATTCTGCAAATAATGAGTTCTTGTGGATCCTAGAAGAATTCAATAGAGTGCCAAATGTAGCTGGGTGTGGCTCAAATGGCATCGAATGGATCAAGTGCACTGCTTTCTTGAGCAAGCCAGCTCGACAAAGGAGATTAACCATGCAAGTGTAGTGATCAGCAGAAGGCCTCACACCATAATCTTCTTCCATTGATTCAAAGTACCTCATCCCAATATCAACCAACCCTGAATGAATGCAGGCTAACAACAAAGTGACAAATGTGATCCTGTTAGGCTTCAAAACTCCATCTTTCATCCTCCCAAACAATTGTATCGCTCTTTCTCCATGTCCATGCTGAGCATATCCAGAGATCATCGCGTTCCATGTAATAATATCCTTAACAGGCATTTCTTCGAATAACTTGCAAGCACTCGCCAAATCTCCGCACTTGCAATACATGCTCAATAACGACGTACCAACACATTGAATCATGCTTATGGGAAGCTTTGAAACCCACTGATGGATCTGCCTCCCCGACTCTAAAGCTGACAAATTGCTGCAAGCAAGCAGCGAGCTGCTCAGCGTGGACGGGTTCGGGTGCACCTCTTCGGCAGCAACCATTCTTCTAAATAGCTTTAGCCCTTCCTCGTACTGGCCGTTGTCAACAAGCCCAGCAATCATCGCATTCCAAGTAACCGAATTCCTCGCATGCATGGTATAAAAATACTCCCATGCACGCTCAACCTTTCCAACAGACATGAACCCAGCAATCATGGACGTCCGGAGGACAATATCATTCTTATTCGGCGCCTGAGAAAAGTACTCCCCTGCTGAATACAGATCTCCAGCTTGAATAAAACCGGAGACAATGGCGTTCCAGGAAACAGAATTCTTTTCTGGCATGAAGAGAAAATGTTCTCGTGCTTCATCGATGAGGCCATGGCGTGCAAGGNTGCTGAATACAGATCTCCAGCTTGAATAAAACCGGAGACAATGGCGTTCCACGAAACAGAATTCTTTTCTGGCATGAAGAGAAAATGTTCTCGTGCTTCATCGATGAGGCCATGGCGTGCAAGGCCGGAGACCATGATGTTCCAGGACGTGACATCTTTGACGACCATGGAGGAGAAAAGTTGGCGCGCACCGAGGAGGTCGGAATTGATGAGGTGGNCCGGCGCCTGAGAAAAGTACTCCCCTGCTGAATACAGATCTCCAGCTTGAATAAAAGCGGAGACAATGGCGTTCCACGAAACAGAATTCTTTTCTGGCATGAAGAGAAAATGATCTCGTGCTTCATCGATGAGGCCATGGCGTGCAAGGCCGGAGACCATGATGTTCCACGACGTGACATCTTTGACGACCATGGAGGAGAAAAGTTGGCGCGCACCGAGGAGGTCGGAATTGATGAGGTGGCAGGAGAGAAGGGTGTTGAAAGAGATGACATCTGGCTGCGGAATTTTATCGAAGAGGTTGAGGGCATCTTTGAGTTTGCCGGGAGACTTGGAAAAGGCGGCCAGGAGAGTGTTCCAGGAAACGATGGTGGGAGAGGGAATGTAGTTGAATACTCTCAGGGCTGAGATAACATCTCCAGTTTGGGCGTGGAAGGCGATTTCGCGGTTGCGGTGGAGCACAGCGGCGGCGCCGGAAGCGGCCACCGTAGCGAAAGTCGCGGTGCGGCGTGAAAGTTGTATGCTGAAGGCACTACAGGCGAGATGCATAAAAGGTCACGGCCGGAGTGGCATAGNTCCAGGACACTTGGAGAAGGCGGCCAGGAGAGAGTTCCAGGAAACGATGGTGGGTGAGGGAATGTAGTTGAATACTCTCAGGGCTGAAATAACATCTCCATTTTGGGCGTGGAAGGCGATTTCGCGGTTGCGGTAGAGCACAGCGGCGGCGGCGGAAGCGGCCACCGTAGCGAAGGTCGCGCTGCGGCGTGAAAGTTGTATGCTGAAGGCACTACAGGCGAGATGCATAAAAGTTCACGGCCGGAGTGGCTTAGACTCCGGCTAGTGCTCACCGGTATCTGCTGAACCTGACTGGGTAGAAAACGAGACAACTGAGAAAATGCCCGCATTATCAGCACGAGTTATCGGCACCTAATAAATATTTGCATGACATACATAATCGCGATTACTAAGAGATTATTTTGATGTTATTAAGGTATTAATTTTAATAACATGTAACCTCAATAATCTTTCAATAATCTTCGTCTATTTCGATATTATTCATAGATTAATATGGGGGTATTATAGGGTTAACGGAGTACGCACTACGCAAAGGTGCGTGCGTATTCCATATGAAAATGTTTCTTCCGAAATTAAAGTTCTGTTTGGGGCAGTTGTTTCAAAACAACTGATTTGCAGTTGTTTGTGGATAAATGATTATTTTGTCTCTGTCAAGTAATATTGTTTGTAACAGAACTGTCTTGCAATTTATTCGATACGGTATAAGCAAAAAACTAACACAAAACAGTAAAGACAGAAGATGAGTCCTCACTTAACAATGGGTTTAAGATTGATAAAAAAAAGAAAAAAAAATTACAATTAAAAATTACGATAATATTAATTTTTTGACATTTACATATGCCACCAACTTTTATGTATTTTTATATCTAACACCGAAACATTAAAGATGACATTTATAACACAAATCTTTCATATAATATCACAAAATTCATCATTTTAATCATTTAATGCATCTCCTCATGCATAAGTAAGGTGATATGTATGCAAAAATTTAAATATTAATTTTAAATATGTAAATGCATCAGAATTGGGTGGTATGGATGTAAATATTTTTTTTTCCAGGATAAATTACCGCTCTGCCACTCATTATGATAAATTTGATCTCGAGCAACAAATCTACAGGAAACCTGACTACAAACCGTCAGTCCACCCAACTGACCACTATTGGTACTCATCCCATCTCGCTTCCCTCTCCATTAACCCTTCACGTCACCTTCTCTGCTTCTGCTATGACACAGTCCACGCCTTCGCCACTACCTCTCTCCTCCCTCACCACCTTCGCATTTTTCGCTGCTCCCATGCTATTCTCCATCTCCACCCCGATAATTTCCTTCCCTTCCACACCACTCGCACCCCCTTCTTTCTCGGCCTCTCTTTCTCTTCCCCTGCATCCCCATTCCACGCCATTGATGTCGCGTCTTTCTTCGTTGTAATCAACGTCCTCGATACTGGTATCTGACCCGAATCCCCTTCATTCGATGACATTTCCTTTCCTCCCATCCCTCCAGACGGCGCAGACAACAGAAGGGCACAAGAGGTATTAATTTGTTGAACGCAAATCCAAGACGCGGGCCGAGGGGTCAATCCTGCGGCCCCATTTATTAAGGAATAAAAAATCACTTTTCACAATAATCTTCTCAAACACACTTACCAAACAGGACGATGGCGTTTTCAAAACGCCGACCGCGCCAATAAGCTGCCCCAAGCGACCCCTAAATAAAAAACTCTCTAGTATTTCAAACATATTTCACTTATATTAATTTTTTTTTCTCATACACTGGAAATATATTAGCAAAAAATACCTTGAAACTAAGTTCAAATATTTATAAGTGGAGAACACATCTGTTTGCAGATAAAAATAATCATAAATCCTTTATAATGAAAGCAATTTTTTATTGTTTTATTTAAAATTTCATTAGTATTTAGAAGTCTCTTTAAATCTTGAATCTTTTCATTTGAAAATATCATCCCTGAAATCCTACATGATATAAACAATTTTATTTAATCAAGAGTTTTCTCAAGAGCTCATAACTTTTTCATCAAAATGATATACATTTTAAGGTAATATTAGTCTTTGAATGAAACTTTTAATCATTTAGATAGAAATCTTTTAAGATCTGTAGTGGACATATCAATATCATAAGAAAATTTCCCCACCAAAATTTTTCTGACTCCATTAAGGATGGTTCAACTCTCCATCTATAGTATTGAATTATATTATTCTTCATCCATTGATAATGTGTTTGTACCCCTCACAGCTAAGATTACCCATATTATTAGACTTTCATCCACCAAATTATGGGTTGGGTCCATCCAATTTCCTTAAATCCAGGGTCTTTTAAGTTTTCATTTAAGCCTTGTTTCATTAGTAAGCTTTAGGACTCTCTTTTTATCAAATTCCTCGCGTTTAAAATCATTTTTTTAACTGAGTTCCCTTTAAAAGAAATTTCTTCTTAAATTCTCTAAGATTCGAAACATCGAGAGACTGATAATCACTCAATCTCTATAATTTTTAAATTTAAAATCAAAGCTGAATAAAATTGAACTCAATTAAACTTCTAAACCTCAAACATCAACTCTCTTTCTCCTAGATTGAAATTAACCAAAATTTGAAACTCTTAAAATAAAACTAGCTCTGTAACATTAAATGAAATCAAAACTGAAACTTGATAAAAAAGATATATTAAAATTTTCAAGCAAAATTCGAAATCAAAAGCACTTGGCTAAATCATCATCGATAGATCAATATGCAGTAAATAGAGTCCTGGTGCAGGAGAGGGAAAGGTAGCAAGATCTCAACAATCACCAGTAAGAATGAGAAAAAGGATGATCGCACGGAAGAGGAAAAGGTGGCTTTGATATGATACTCACAACAATCAAATGCTTTGATATGATACTCACAACAATCAGATTATCGTCGCAATCTAATCAAAGTATCCATGGCCCCTCAAAGACGTCAAACAGATATTTTGAACCTCTTTCAAATCAATGTACATTCCCCTCTTTACAAATCTTCTGGTATTCATCGAAGTTTGAGTGCTCGACCCTTGCATCTCTTCCTAGCAGGCTCATTTCCATGGTCAAGGTCTCTGTGAGGTCGCATCTTAGTATCCCGTGCGGAGAATTCCCTCTCACTCATCCAAATGCCAATATTTAGATTGGAATCTCACATCTACCCCCCTGGAGAGACTTCATTTAGGAACTACTTTCTAGTCTGGTGGACGCTTGGTAACCTTTTTCATCAGTGGTAATGTATAATCCACCGTTTGGTATTTAGAACTAGGGTTGCACGTCAAAAAGAGACATTTTCACCTCACTGTGGCTTTTTTTGGGCCCTTGTAACCCTTAAATTGGCATGTTATGTGGTGTAATGTTAGACGACATTTAATAGTAGAAATATTCTTTGGGTCTGGCGTAACTTCCGATTAGATTGTCTTTTCATTTGATTATCTCTCTACTTATATGTGATTTCTTATGTTTTCCACCATGCTTTAATGAAACTATTCACCACTTTGATTAGATGTGATTCCCTATGTTTTCCATCCTAAAATACTCTGGTAAAATAAAAGAAATCTTCTTAGGGTCTGGTGTAACTTCCCCTCATGTTGCTTTTCTTTTTTATTAGCTCTCAGGTTAGATTTGAGTATGTATTTTCTATCTTGATCAAATCAACATGTTCACCTCTATGTGATTTTTATCCTAACGTGTTATAGTATACCAAAATCAAATTTTCTTTGGATCTGGCATAACATCTCCTTGAGTTGAATTTCCCTTCAATTAACTTTCAGGTTAGATGTGAGTTCCCTGTTTTCTATATTGATCTAGTCATCCTGTTCACCTCTTTAGTTGGATGTAAATCCCTATGCTTTCTATCCTAATGTGTTCCTGTGAACCAAAATCCAAAAAAAAATTTCAGTCTTTAGGACACAAAGTTTCCCTACATTTTTCTTAGAATACTTTGGTTGTTATTTTACTAAGGTGTAATATCCCTTAAGGTTTCCTCGACTTGATACAACTAAAAACTAATCAACAACCTTAGGTGTGGAAAAACTCATCAATTCTTCTAAGGAGACAAAAAACTCATCAAATTATTTAAGAGTGAGAAAACTCATCAACTATTCTAGAAGTGGAAAAACTTAAACCAGTGGGAAAACTCACCAACTGCCTAAGGAGTGGGAAAACTCATCAACTGCCTAAGGAGTAGGAAAACTTAAACCAACCTCTTCTTCAAGAATATGATATATTTAGGGTTCATTAGTTTTATTGTGCCAAAATTGCTTAATAAGACAATGCATTGCCTAATAAATCTAAGATATACATGAAGTATCATGGGTCCTATCTTACTTTGGTCATTAAGCACCCTAAACTTAAACACAAATTCAAACTTTACAATCTATAGAACATGAAGCTTAACTACACTCTCCTTAGATATTTCGCCTTAAAGAAATAAAGCATAACAACATCATATTTAGGCTTTCAAAATTATCCTATCTATAGAACACAAAACATAACTACATCTTCCTTAGACTTTTTATCTTAAAAACATGAAGCATAACAACACTGTCTTTAGCCTTTCAAAACTTTCCAATCTAAAGAGCACGAAGCTTAACTAAACAGTCCATAGATTTGTCACCTTAAAGACACTATCTTTAAGCATTCAAGGCTTTCCAATCTATAAGACACAAAGCTTAACTACACCATCCTTAATTTTTTACCTTATAGACATAAAGTGCAACAACACTATCTTGAGGCAATTCAAACATTTCAATCTACAGGACATGAAACTTAACTACACCATTCTTAAAAGTTTCCCCTTAAATACACAAAAAGTAACAAAGCCGTCCTGAGCTAATTCAAGCGTTTTAATCTACAGAACAAAAAGTTTAACTACACCATTATTAGACTCATATCCTTTATCACATGAAGCTTAACAACACATCTTTAGGTTTTTCAGAATCTCATCAGTCTTTAGAATTTTTGTTTCACTGCANATAGACTCCGGCTAGTGCTCACCGGTATCTGCTGAACCTGACTGGGTAGAAAACGAGACCACTGAGAAACTGCCCGCATTATGAGCACGGGTTATCGGCACCTAATAAATATTTGCATAACAATACATAATCACGATTATTGAGGGATTATTTTGATGTTATCAAGGTATTAATTTTAATAACATGTATCCTCAATAATCATTCAATAATTTCCGTGGGTTCTATTTCAATGTTATTCATAGGTTAATATGGGGGTATTATAGGGTTAACGGAGTACGCACGCAAAGGTGCGTGCGTATTCCATATGCAAATATTTCTTTCGAAACTAAAGGTTTGTTTGGGGCAGTTGTTTCAAAACAGCTGATTTGCAGTTGTTTGTGGATAAATGATTATTTTATCTCTGTCAGGTAATATTGTTTGTAACAGAACTGTCTTGCAATTTATTCGATACGGTATAAGCAAAAAACTGACACAAAACAGTAAAGACGGAAGATGAAACAATCCTCACTTAACAATGGGTTCAAGATTGATAAAAAAAAAAATATATACAATTAAAAATATGATAATATTAATTTTTTGACATTTGCATATGCCACCAACTTTTATGTATTTTTATATCTAACACCCAAACATTAAATATGACATTTATAACACAAATCTTTCATATAATATCACAAAATTCATCATTTTAATCATTTAATGCATCTCCTCATGCATAAGTAAGGTGATATGTATGCAAAAATTTAAATATTAATTTTAAATATGTAAATGCATCAGAATTGGGTGGTATGGATGTAAATATTTTTTTTTCCAGGATAAATTACCGCTCTGTCACTCATTATGATAAAATTTGATCTCGAGCAACAAATCTACAGGAAACCTGATTACAAACCGTCAGTCCACCCAACTGACCACTATTGGTACTCATCCCATCTCGCTTCCCTCTCCATTAACCCTNCAGCACGGGTTATCGGCCCTAATAAATATTTGCATAACAATATATAATCGCGATTATTTGGTTCTCATTGTGATATTAATTTTAATAACATGTAATTTCAATAATTTTTTAATAATATTTGTGGGTTCTATTTCAATGTTATTCATAGGTTAATATGGGGGTATTATAGGGTTAATGGAGTACGCACGCAAATGTGAGTGCGTATTTCATATGCAAATATTTCTTCCGAAATTAAAAGTCTGTTTGGGGCAGTTGTTTCAAAACAACTGATTTGCAGTTGTTTGTGGATAAATGATCATTTTGTCCCTGTCAAGTAATGTCGTTTGTAACAGAACTGTCTTGTCAATTTATTCGATACGGTAGAAGTAAAAAACTGTTACATAACAGTAAAAACAGAAGATGAACAGTCCTCACTTAACAATGGGATCAAGATTGATTAAAAAAAAATTAAATAAAAATTACAATTAAAAATAAGATAATATTAATTTTTTTACATTTACATATGCCACCAACCTTTATGTCTAACACCCAAACATTAAATATTACATTTATAACACTCAAATCTTTCATATAATATCATAAAATTCATCATTTTAATCAATTAATGCATCTACTCATGCTTAAGTAAGGTGATATCTATGCAAAAATTTAAATATTAATTTTAAACATGTAAATGCAACAGAATTGGGTGGTATGGATGTAAATATTTTTTTTCCAGGATAAATTACCGCTCTGCCACTCATTATGATAAATTGGATCTCGAGCAACAAATCTACAGGAATCCTGATTACAAACCGTCAGTCCACCCAGCTGACCACTATTGGTACTCATCCCACCTCGCTTCCCGCTCCATTAACCCTTCACGCCGCCTTCTCTGCTCCTGCTCTGACACAGTCAACGCCTTCGCCGCTACCTCTCTCCTCCCTCACCACCTTCGCATTTTTCGCTGCTCCCCTGCTGTTCTCCATCTCCACCCTGATCCCTTCGCCTCCACACCACTCGCACCTCCTTCTTTCTCGGCCTCTCTTTCTCTTCCCTTGCATCCCCATTCAACGCCATTGATGTCGCGTCTTTCTTCGTTGTAATCAACGTCCTCGATACGGTATCTGGCCCGAATCCCCTTCATTCGACGACATTTCCTTTCCTCCCATCCCCTCCAGACGGCGCAGACAGTAGAAGGGCACAAGAGGTATTAATTTGTTGAACGCAAATTCAAGACGCGGCCGAGGGGTCGGTCCTGCGGCCCCATCTATTAAGGAATAGAAAATCAAGTTTCACAATAATCTTCTCAAAAGCACTTACCAAACAGGACGGTTGCATTTTCAAAATGCCACCTGCGCCAATAAGCTGCCCCAAACTGCCCCTAAATAAAAAACTCTAGTATTTCAAACATATTTTACTTATATTAATTTTTTTCTCATACACTCAAAATAGATTAGCAAAAAAAAACCCTGAAACTAAGGTTCAAATATTTATAAGTAGCGAACACATCTGTTTGCAGATAAAAATAATCATAAGTCATTTATAATGAAAGCAATTTTTTATTGTTTTATTTAAAATTTGATTAGTATATAGAAGTCTCTTTAAATCTTGAATCTTTTCAATTGAAAATACCATCCCTGAAATCCTGCATGATATAAACAATTTTATTTAATCAAGAGTTTTCTCAAGAGCTCGCAATTTTTTCATCAAAATGATATACATTTTAAGGTAATATTTATATCTCTCAAGATAATAAATTATTTTTCGAATGAAACTTTTAATCATTTAAATAGAAATCTTTCAAGATCTGTAGTGGACATATCAATATCATAAGAAAAATTCTCCACCAAAATTTTTCTAACAACTCCATTAAAGATGGTTCAACTCTCCATCTATAGTATTGAATTATATTATTCTTCGTTGATAATGTGTTTGTACCCCTCACAGCTAAGATTACCCATATTATTAGACTTTCATCCACCAAATTATGGGTTGGGTCCATCCAATTTCCTTAAATCTAGGGTCTTTTAAGTTTTCATTTAAGCCTTGTTTAATTAGTAAGCTTTAGAACTCTCTTTTATCAAATTCCTAGTGTCTAAAATCCTTTCTTTAACTGAGTTCCCTTTAAAAGAAATTTCTTCTTAAATTCTCTAAGATTCGAAGCATCGAGAGACTGATAGTCACTCAATCTCTAAAATTTTTAAATTTAAAATCAAAGTTGAATAAAATTAAACTCAATTAAACTTTTGAACCTCAAACCTCAACTCTCTTTCTCCTAGATTGAAATTAACCAAAATTTGAAACTCTTAAAATAAAACTAGGTCTGTAACATTAAATGAAATCAAAACTGAAGCTCGATAAAAAAAGATATATTAAAATTTTCAAGCAAAATTTGAAATCAAAAGCACTTGGCTAAATCATCGTCGATAGATCAATACACAGTAAATAGAGTCCGCGTGCAGGAGAGGGAAAGGTAGCAAGATCTCAGCAATCACCAGTAAGAATGAGAAAAAGGATGATCACACGGAAGAGGAAGAGGTGGCTTTGACATGATACTCACAACAATGGGATGCTTTGATATGATACTCACAACAATCAGATTATCGTCGCAATCTAATCAAAGTATCCATGGCCCCTCAAAGACGTCAAACATATATTTGAAACCTCTTTCAAGTCAGTGTACATTCCCCTCTTTACGAATCTTCTGGTGTTCATCGAAGTTTGAGTGCTCGACCAATGCATCTCTTCCTAGCAGGCTCATTTCCATGGTCAAAGTCTCTGTGAGGTTGCATCTTAGTATCCCTTGCAGAGAATGCCCTCTCACTCATCCAAATACCAATATTCAGATTGGAATCTCAAATCTACCCCCCTGGAGAGACTTCATTTAGGAACTACTTACTAGTCTGGTGGGCGCTTGGTAACCTTTTTCATCAGTGGTAATGTATAATCCACCGTTTTAGATTAAGAACTAGGGTTGCACGTCAAAAAGAGACATTTCACCTCACTGTGGCTTTTTTTGGGCCCTTGTAACCCTTAGATTGGCATGTTATGTGGTGTAATGTTAGACGACATTTAATAGTAGAAATATTCTTTGGGTCTGGCATAACTTCCCATTAGATTGTCTTTTCATTTGATTATCTCTCTACCTATATGTGATTTCTTATGTTTTCCACCATGCTTTAATGAAACTATTCACCAATTTGAATAGATGTGATTCCCTGTGTTTTCCATTTTAAAATACTATGGTAAAATAAATGAAATCTTCTTAGGGCCCGGTGTAACTTCCCCTCATGTTGCTTTTCTTTTTTATTAGCTCTCAGGTTAGATTTGAGTCTGTATTATCTATCTTGATCAAATCAACATGTTCACCTCTCTGTGCCTTTTATCCTAACGTGTTATAGTATACCAAAATCAAATCCTCTTTGGATCTGACATAACTTCTTCTTGAGTTGAATTTCCCTTCAATTAACTTTCAGGTTAGATACGAATTCCCATGTTTTCTATATTGATCTAGTCACCCTGTTCACCTCTTTAGTTGGATGTAAAGCCCTATGCTTTCTATCCTAATGTGTTCCCGTGAACCAGAAGCCAAAAAAAAATTCAGTCCTTAGGACACAAAGTTTCCCTACATTTTTCTTAGAATACTTTGGTTGTTATTTTACTAATGTGTAATATCCCTTAAGGTTTCCTCGACCTGATACAACTAAAAACTAATCAACTATCTTAGGAGTGGAAAAACTCATCAATTCTCCTAAGGAGACAAAAAACTCATCAAATTATTTAAGAGTGAGAAAACTCATCAACTATCCTAGAAGTGGAAAAACTTAAACCAGTGGGAAAACTCACCAACTGCTTAAGGAGTGGGAAAACTCATCAACTGCCTAAGGAGTGGGAAAACTTAAACCAACCTCTTCTTCAAGAATATGATATATTTAGGGTTCATTAGTTTTATTGTGCCAAAATTGCTTAATAAGACAATGCATTGCCTAATAAATCTAAGATATACATGAAGTATCATGGGTCTTATCTTACTGTGGTCATTAAACACCCTAAACTTGAACACAAATTCAAACTTTACAATCTATAAAACATGAAGCTTAACTACACTCTCCTTAGATTTTTCGCCTTAAGGAAATGAAGCATAACAACATCATATTTAGGCTTTCAAAATTATCCTATCTATAGAACACACAACATAACTACATCTTCCTTAGACTTTTTATCTTAAAAACATGAAGCATAACAACACCGTCTTTAGCCTTTCAAAACTTTCCAATCTAAAGAGCATGAAGCTTAACTAAACCGTCCATAGATTTGTCACCTTAAAGACACCATCTTTAAGCATTCAAGGCTTTCCAATCTATAAGACACAAAGCTTGACTACACCATCCTTAATTTTTTTGCCTTATAGACATAAAGCACAACAACACTATCTTGAGGCAATTCAAACATTTCAATCTACAAGACATGAAACTTAACTACACCGTTCTTAGAATTTTCCCGTTAAATACACAAAAAGTAACAAAGCCATCCTGAGGTAATTCAAACTTTTTAATATACAGAACAAAAAGTTTAACTGCACTGTTATTAGACTCATATCCTTTATGACATGAAGCTTAACAACACATTTTTAAGTTTTTCAGAATCTCGTCAGTCTTTAGAATTTTTGTTTCACTACAACATGCTTGGATTGCTTTGGTTGCCTTTTAGGTCAGGTGTAAGTTCCCCGATGGCTTCTTTTACTAAAATCCTAAATTAAACTCTTTAGGTAACATTTGCCTAGATCCCGAACATGAGTCTTTAATGGATAATATTTATAGAGAACTCTAAAGCTCACAAATCTTGAACTTCAAATTAAAGTTCCAATTCCAATTCATAAATTAAAATTTCAAATTATGAGTAGTGATAATTCTATTCTGAACTTGTTTAGTTGCATCGATCAACGTCAATATGTGTGTCATACTGTGAATAACCTACAACATATGAATGAGGTTTGTTTGTTGACCACACATTTTTTTCAACCCTTCCAGGCTAAACCCTTTGTTAGTGTTACTAGATGACTACACTGGTTCTGAATAAGCCAAAATTTGAACCTAATTAAACTAAAATTTGAGCCAAACTTAATTAAAATCTTAATTTGGTATCTAAATAAATAAAAATCTTAAAATAAACAAAAATAAAATAAAATTAAAAGTAACCAACTTCAACCATACCCTAAAATTGAAATCCTAAAAGTATCATTTTTTTTTCTACATATCATCATAGAGCTTGGAATTTCATTCTAAAAGATGCATGATGCCTGTTATTATATACATTTTTAGGGAAGATTGAACATAATTTTATCTAAAACTTTTTACTTCACATTTTTATGCAAAATAATTACNTCTATTATGAACTTGTTTGTTTGCATCGGTCAACGTCAATATGTGTGTCATACTGTGAATAATCTACAACATATGAATGAGGTTCGTTTGTTGACCACACTTTTTTGTCAACCCTTCCTGTCTTATATTGAATCAAATCATGACCAAAAACCCTTTGTTAGTGTTACTAGATGACTAAACTGGTTCTGAATAAGCCAAATTTTGAACCTAATTAAACTAAAATTTGTGCCAAACTTAATTAAAATCTTAATTTGGTATCTAAATAAATAAAAGCATTTAAATAACCGAAAATAAAATAAAATTAAAAGTAACCAACTTCAACCATCCCTAAAATTGAACTAAAAATCAATTTAATCTAAATAAATCTCAAAAGTATCATTTTTTTTCTACATATCATCATAGAGCTTGGAATTTCATTCTAAAAGATGCATGATGTTTGTTATTATATATGAAAATACACAAACATTTTTAGGGAAGATTGAACATAATTTTATCAAAAACTTTTTACTTCACATTTTTATGCAAAATTATTACACATGCATAATTATTTTTCATCCGAGCATTATTTTTCAAAATGAATTGTACGAGTGCGTTTGGATCGTCAAAACCTTTCAAATGAGCCCTTTCGTGCTCAAAATGAACCTTTTCTGGGGACCATCAAGGCCATGATAATTTTGAAAATAATTGGATGATAATTAGGATAAGTATAATGATACTCATAATTATAATCAATATAACACCTAAAATTGAGCCTAAATCAACATCAAACTTANATGCTCAAAATGAACCTTTTCCAGGGACCATCAAGGCCATGATAATTTGGACAATAATTGGATGATAATTAGAATAAGTATAATGATACTCATAATTATAATCAATATAACACCTAAAATTGAGCCTAAATCAACATCAAACTTAAAATAAAGTAAAATTTAGCTAAAATATTTAATTTATTTAATTAAAACTCATTCAAAACTTTCATCTAAAATCCATCAAAATTTTATCTTCTATGGTGAGACCTAAAATTTGACTTCAATTTTCTTGAGATAGGGTATTGCTTGACCAAAAGCAACTTCACCAGTGTGCTCTCCTTATTTTTTTTTAGCCAACTGAGTGAAGAGTAATTTTTGGCCCATAAACACCCCAACTCCCCATTTGAACTTTGAATTGAAATANGAATTTATTTAATTAAAACTCATTAAAAACTTTCATCTAAAATCCATCAAAATTTTATCTCTTATGGTGAGACCTATAATTTGACTTCAATTTTCTTGAGATAGGGTGTTGCTCGACCAAAACCAACTTCACCAGTGTGCTCTCCTTATTTGTTTGAGCCAACTGAGTGAAGAGCAATTTTTGGCCCATAACCACCCCAACTCCCCATTTGAACTTTGAATTGAAATATCTTGAGATAGAGATTATATTAATCAAAGTTGACCACTGATACACCTAAAGTATATAGTATTTTTAGACACATTTTTATACATATTTTTGAGATATTGTGCTTTAATGGAAAGTATTTGTGTGTTTTTCTTTCAGGTACACGTAAAAAGGTGAAAAATGCTAAAATGAGTGAAAAATGATCAAATTTGGAGCAAAAATGTAAAAATTGTGCAAAAGTGTTATGACGCCTAAGTGTCAGATCCAGCACTTAAGCGCCGATGAATTAGAGAAAGTCGTGCCTAAGCGCTAGAGACAGTTATTTGACAAGTTAATTCATTTTGCTGAATTTTGAAGGGACATTTGAGGCATCTATTGGCTAAAGAGGGTGATTATATCCACTAGAAACGAAAATATGGTTAAAAGACTTGTGAAAGGAAACATCCCTTCCAAAATACATTGAATCAGGATATATTTTGAAGAGATACCAAGTCACCTCTTGGAAAATTATAAAAGAAGGAAATTGAGAGAAAAATGGGGGAGTCCTGAGAAGTTCTTGAAATAGTTCGTGGAGGAACTTTTGGAGAGATGTTTCAGGCACCACAAATTTACTTTATCCTTTTTATTTTTTTAATTTTATTATGAGAATTAGGAGTGTTGTACGAGAGAAGAGATTCAAAGGAATTTCAAGATTTTGGTAGAGGATTTGAGATAAGTTTTTATCTTTGCTTTTAAACTACTTTTGGTTTTAATCAAGACTGTTTGTTGGTTTGACAATGATTTCTGCTTTTAAACTAAAGTGTGGTTTTATTTTATTAATAAATTCTTAGTAATTTTCTTTATCTTTCTCTTAAAATGATATGTAATTAAAGTGTTGGATGAAAGTTGTGAAGATTATTAATCTTTAATGTTGGAAGAAGTTGTGATGATTTAATTCCATGTACTTCATTTACTTCTTGATCTGGCCTATCTAGATGTTAAAATTTGTTGTGAGAACATGTAAGAACCGGGCTGGTATTGTCTCAGTTAAAAATTGGAAAGAATCACATAAAGTTGTATGAATGAGAATGTAATTCATATGATTTAGTGCAAATAAATAAATAAATAATCTTTGAAGGGTGTAGAGTTAGAGGACTTTAGAGTGACAGGCTAAAGCTCCCAACTTGGTTTATTGTTTTAGGTTCTGATATGAGATGTTAGCCCCCATGTGGAGGGAATCGAGGGAACTCTAGAGTGAGAGCTGGTATCTTCCCTGCCTAGTCGGTCTTCCAGATAACTCTGGAGTGAGAGCTAGTATCTTCCCTGCCTAGCCGGTCTTCAGAACTATTCAAACTTTGCTCTAGAGTGAGAGCTAGTATCTTCCCTGCCTAGCCGGTCTTCAGAACTATTCAAACTTTAAGGAGGGAATCGAGGGAACTTTAGAGTGAGAGCTAGTATCTTCCCTACCTAGCTGGTCTTCAGAACTATTCAAACTTTAAATTAGCCAATGTTCTTCATATCATCTCTAGTAAGGGTAAAGAATATTATTACTCATATTTGGCACAACACAATTTGCATACTTCCACAACAGTAAGGGTAAAGAATATTATTGCTCCTATTTGACACAACACAATTTGCATACTTTCACAATAGAATTCCTATACATGGTATCTTCCCTACCTATCTGGTCTTTAGAACTATTCAAACTTTAAATTAGCCAATGTTCTTTATAGCATCTCTAGTAAGGTCGGTCTTCAAAACTATTCAAACTTTAAATTAGCCAATATTCTTTATAGCATCTCTAGTAAGGGCCTAGCCTGTCTTCAGAACTATTCAAACTTTAAATTAGCCAATGTTCTTTATATCATCTCTAGTAAGGGTTCTGCCTAGCCGATCTTCAGAACTATTCAAACTTTAAATTAGCCAATGTTCTTTATAGCAACTCTAGTAAGGGTAAAGAATGTTTTTTATTTGGCACAACACAATTTGCATACTTTCACAACAGAATTCCTATACTTATTACTGATTCACTATAGATTAACCAATGTTCTTTATAGCATCTCTAGTAAGGGTAAAGAATATTATTGCTCCTATTTGGAAACATAATTTGAATATTTTTACAACAGAATTCTTATACTTATTACTGATTAAAGATAAGGAGAAAGATATTTCATATTCAGTGCTTTTCTTTTACATAAACTCAAGTTATATTTAGACTGTTTTGTCAAAATATCAAAAATACCTAAAAGATTTGAATTTTAATTACTGTAAAAATATCTATAATTTAAGTAATTGTCTTTTTGAAATAGAAAGTATGCTAATAAGAAGTGCATATTGTGAACACTCCCTGTGAGTTTGATTTTTGGGGCTTAATCAAAAAGTTATATATTACTTGATAATGATACGTATACTTGCGTAGTATCTCAATATATATATAAATTAAAAAGTTAAATTCTTATTTTCTTAAGATCAAGTTTTTGTTGTTGTTGCAAAGTAGGAAAGATAAGTGAAGAATATAAATTGTATACATTGTTATACTATTGCACATAAACAGTCGGGATCAAGTTTTTGGCGCTGTTATTGGGGAGATTGATTGAAAGAAAATTTATATTTTAGAAAGTCTTATTTAAACTTTAAGAGTTATTGTAGGAATATCTTATTATAGTATTTTTGTGTGTGTTTTATTTTATTTTATTTTATTTTAGTGTACGGGTACTTCAGGTTCTGAATGACTAGTGTCTTACGATTATGAATTAGAGAGAACTGTTATGAAAATCAGAAAAAGCAAAAAAATTAAATGTTTTGAAAAATCTAAAAAAAATACCTAAATGACAAATCAAAATGATCAAAATGCTGAAATTCATTAAGAATTTAGACCTTTACAAGATTATGTCAACCCTACGGTAAATGAACTTTATTGTAGTATTAAAAAACCTACTATAATGACTAATTCATTTGAACTTAAACCTGTTATTATCCAAATGATATCAAATAATTAGTTTGGTGGATCACCAACTGAAAATCTAAATTTGCATATTGCCAATTCTTTAGAATTGTGCGCTACACTTAAATATGATGGTGTCTCATATGGTTCCATTAGACTTAGGTTATTTCCTTTCTCACTGAGGGATAAAGCTAACATGTGGTTGAATTCATTAGCACCTAGATCTATCAGAGCTTGGGGTGATTTAGCACAAAAATTCTTGTTAAATATTTTCCACCATAAAAAACTGCGAAGCTTAAAAATGTTATTACATCTTTTAATTAGTTTAAAGGGGAATCTATTTATGAAGCATGAGAATAATTTAAAGAACTCTTAAGAAAGTGTCCACACCATGCTATTCTAGATTGGTTAATAATTCAAACTTTTTATAATGGATTAGCTGGATCTCTTAGATCTATTATTGATGCTGCTACTGGTGGTTCATTGATGTCAAAACCATTTCATGACGCTTATGTTTTAATTGAAGTAATGACTACAAATAATTTTCAATGGCCTTTTAAGAGGGTAAATCCTAAGAAATTAACCAAGATTCATGAATATGATGCATTTACTATGTTAGCAAATCAAGTTGCTACAATTTCAAGGAAGTTAGACCAATTTGGAATGAATTTTTCTCAACCAATTTCTATGATTGAAGAGAATTCATTAGGCCAAATGGTAGATTCTCAAGCATCATTAGAAACTTTGAATGTCATAAATAATAAGCAAAATATCCAATATTCAAATTATTATAACCCAAGTTGGAAGTACCATCCCAACTTTAATTGGAATAATACTACGGGTGGTAATAATCAGCAATGGGAGAACAATCAAGTAAACCCATTGGGAAACTGGAACAACCAAGGGAATAATAATTCCTCCAGGTTTCAACAGTAATCCACAATTTAAGGAGAAGAAGTTGTCTATAGAAGAAGTGGAGTTACAAATGGGAAATCAGTTACAAAGTCAAGGAGCTACAACTAGAAATATTGAGAATCAACTTGGACAAATCACAAATTTATTAAGTAATAGATCCCAAGGAACATTTCCTAGTAATAATGAAACAAATCTAAAAGACCAGAATAAAGAGCAAGTAAAAGCCATTCAACTTAGAAGCAGAAAAGAGTTGGAAGGTAGGGTTCAAAAAAAAACTGAACTAGAGAGAGAAGAAATTAAAGAATCAAATGAGGACGCTCCAAAAGATTCTAAAAGATCTATTTATCCATTGAAAATTGATTTGGAAAAACCACCATCTCTATTTCCTCAGAGACTTCGTCAACAGAAGTTGAATAAGCAATTTTCAAAATTTATGAAATTTTTTAAGAAGCTTACAATTAATATTCTATTTGCTGAAGCCTTAGAACAAATGCCAAGCTATATAAAGTTTTTGAATGATATTCTCAACGAAAAGGAAGTTTTAAGATAACGAGTCAAGCTATGTAAAGTTTATGAAGGATATTCTCAACAGAAAAGGAAGTTTGAAGATAATGAGAGCGTTGCACTTAATGAGGAGTCAGTGCTATAATTCAGAGAAAAGCTTAAAGATCCGGTAGCTTTACAATTACATGTGCAATAGGAGACAGATTTTATGGGAAAGCTTTATGTGATTTAGGTGCAAGAATTAACCTTATGTCATTATCAATATTTAAAAGATTGAGATTAGGAGAAATAACCCTTACTAATAAAACTCTGAAATTAGCAGATCGTTCGATAACGTACCTTAAAGGAGTTATAGAAGATGTCCTAGTGAAAGTGGATCAATTTATCTTTCCTGTTGATTCATTGTGTTGGATATGGAGGAATATAAAGAGATACCTATCAATTAAGGGAGACCTTTCCTAGCCACAGGAAGAGCAATGATAGATGTACAGAAAAGGAAATTAACTATGCACATCAATGATCAAACTGTTATTTTTAACATTTCAAGATCAATTAAATATCCTGCAAAAAGGTAAAGATGATGAATACTATAGAATGGATGTTATAAGATACCCGAGTGAATGTCATTTCAAAACTAATTATTAAGAAAAATATGAAGTAAAAGATTTGGAACACGAGCAAGAAGAGGAATTATATCAATGTGAAGATCTTTTTAAGGAAGATTCAAACTATGTTCAAAAAAGTTTTGAAATTTTGGACACGATAGAAAAAGATAAATCATTTTGTCCATTAATAGAAGAATCTCTAGAACATGAGTTGAAATTACTTCTTGATCATTTAAAATATGTTTCTAGGTGATTTCTCTACTTTACCAGTTATAATTTCCTCAAAGTTAATGATGGAAGAAGAAGAATGATTGATGCAATTTTTGAAAAAATTTAAGAAAGCCTTTGGATGGACAATAACGGATATTATAAGAATCAATCCTTCAATTTGTATGCATAAAATTTATAAGGAAGAGAACTGTAAACCGAGGGCTGATCCTCAAAGGTGATTGAATCCTGTTATGAAAGAAGTTGTAAAGAAAAAAATTTTGAAGTGGTTAGATGCTGGAATTATCTGCCCAATTTCAGATAGTGCATGTGGTTAGTCAAATTCACTGCGTCCCTAAAAAAGGAGTAACTGTGACTGTGAATGAATATAATGAATTTATACCAACTAGACAAGTAACAAAGTGGCAAATATGCATTGATTATAGAAAATTAAATCTTGCCATAAGAAAAGATCATTTTTCACTACCCTTTCTAGATCAAATGCTGGATAGACTTGCTGGGCATAAATACTTTTAATTTCTGGATGAATATACTGGTTATCACATAATACAAATAACTCCTGAGGATCAAGAGAAAACAACATTTACCAATTCTTATGATACATTTGCTTTTAGAAGAATACCCTTTGGTTTATGTAATGCCTCTGCTACATTTCAAACATGTATGATGAAAATTATTTGTGATTTAATTGAAAAAGGGATTGAAGTGTTTATGAATGATTTTTCAGTGTTTGGAACTTCATTTGACTCATGTTTAGAACATTTATCAAAAGTTCTTAAGCTTTTCAGTGATTTGGAACTTCATTTGACTCATGTTTAGAACATTTATCTAAAGTTCTTAAGCATTGTGAAGAAATATCTTAATTGGGAAAAACATCAATTTATAGTAGTAGGAGGAATTGTATTAGGACATCAAATATCAAAAAATGGTATGAAAGTAGATCCTAATAAAATTCAAGTGATCGCTAATTTTCCTTATCCAACAAATGTAAGAGAAATTAGGATTTTTTTAGGACATGTTGGATTTTACAGACGATATATTAAAGACTTTTCAAAAATTGTTAAGCCTTTATGCCATTTAATGGATAAAGATGCAATTTTTAATTTTGATGAAGAGTGCCTAAAAGCTTTTGAGTTATTAAAAGAAAAATTAATCACTACACCAATTATAGTTTCACCAGATTGGGGAAAACCTTTTGAACTGATGTGTGATGCTAGTGATTATGCTATTAGAGTTGCTTTAGGAGAAAGATATGATAAAATTTTTAAAGTAATTTACTATGCTATTAAAACTCTTAATGAAACCCAAATTAATTATACAACAACTGAAAGAGTTATTTTTAATAGTATATGCCTTTGATAAATTTAGATCATATTTAATTGAAACTCATTACGTAGTGCATACAGATCATTCTGCTATTAAGTACTTTATGAAAAAGAATGATGCTAAACCAAGATTTATAAGATAGATTCTTCTTTTGCAAGAATTTGACTTTGAAATAGTAGATAGGAAGGGGACTAAAAATTAAATTGTTGATCATTTTTCCAGACTTGAGTTAGAAAAATCACTCTATTTTGAACAAGAAATTAATGAACATTTTCCAGATGAAAAATTGTTCAATATTAATGAGTGGCGTATTCCGTGGAATGCCGACATTGTGAACTTTCTTGTAAGTAATATTATACTCTATGAAATGACATACCAACAGAAGAGGAAATTTATATCTGAAGCTAAGACTTATTTTGGGATGACCCATTTTTATATAAACATGGAAAGGATCTGATTATTCGAAGATGTGCACCTCTTAGAAGAAACTTATAAAATTATCCAAAAATGTCATAATTTTGATTTTGAGGGACATTTTGGTGTTGATAAAACAACACACAAAATTTTACAATCTAAATTTTATTGGCCTACAATCTTTAGAGATGTTAATGTTTATATCAAAAGTTGTGATAGATGTCAATAGGTATGCAATATTTCTAGGAGAAATGAGATGCCCTTCAATTATATGCTAGAAGTTAAGATATTTGATGTTTGGGGATTAGATTTCATGGGACCATTTATACCATCTTTCATAAATTTATATAAACTGTTAGCGGTGGACTATGTATCCAAATGGATAGAAGTTATTGCTTTACCTCGATGTGATGCTCAAAGTGTTTCAAAATTTTTGAAAATGAACATATTTTGTAAATTTGGGATGTCAAGAGTTATCCTAACTGATGATGGAGAAATTATTAAAGACATATCATATAAATCATAGAATTACTACTGCTTATCATCCTCAAACAAGTGGTTTGACTGAATTATCCAATCTTGAAATTAAAAGAATTATGGAAAAATCTGTGAATCCAATAAAAATGGATTGGTCAGTCAAACTTGACTATGCTNTCCCTTCACACTTGTCAATTTGGACACTTCAATCTTTATATGCAGCTAACAATGGCAAAAGTTAAAGCTAAGATAGAAGAGCGCTGAAACAAGAATTTTCATTTAAACCCTTCATAAAAATGATACAAAAACATTGTTCTAAATTTGTATTCCTTCCACATTCTATANGGATATTTGTGTGTTTTTCTTTCAGGTACACGTAAAAATGTGCTAAATGCTAAAAGGAGTGAAAAATGACCAAATTTGGAGCAAAAAAGCAAAAAATTGTGCAAAAGTATTTTGGCGCCTAAGTGTCTGATCCGGAGCTTAAGCGCCGGTGAAACAGAGAAGGTCGTGCCTAAGTGCCAGAGGCAGTTATTTGACGGGTTAATTCATTTTTCTGAATTTTGAAGGGACATTTGAGGCACTTGTTGACTAAAGAGGGTGGTTATATCCACTAGAAACGAAAATATGATTAAAAGATTTGTGAAAGGAGACATCCCTTGGAAAATACATCGAATCATGACACATTTTGAAGAGATACCAAGTCACCTCTTGGGAAATTATAAAAGAAGTAAATTGAGAGAAAAATGGGGGAGTCCTGAGAAGTTCTTGAAATAGTTCGTGAAGGAACTTTTGGAGAGATTTTTCAGACACCACAAATTTACTTTATCCTTTTTATTTTTTAAGTTTTATTATGAGAATTAAGAGTGTTGTAAGAGAGAATAATTTGAAAGGAACTTCAAGATTTTGGTGGAAGATTTGAGATAAGTTTTTATCTTTGTTTTTAAACTAATTTTGGTTTTAATCAAGAATCTTTGTTGGTTTGACAATGATTTCTGCTTTTAAACTAGAGTGTGTTTTTTGTTTACTTAATGAATTCTTAGTAGTTTTTTTTATCTTTCTCTTAAAATGATAAGTAATTAAAGTGTTGGATGAAAGTTGTGAAGAGTATTAATCATTAATGTTGGAAGAAGTTGTGATGATTTAATTCCATGGACTTCATTTACTTCTTGATCTAGCCCATCTAGATGTTAAAATTTGTTGTGAGAACATGTAAGAATCGGGCTGGTATTGTCTCAGTTAACAATTGGAAAGAATCACATGAAGTTGTATGAATGAGAATGTAATTCATATAATTTAGTGCAAATAAATAAGGAAATAATCTTTGAAGGGTGTAAAGTTAGAAGACTTTAGAGTGACAGGCTAAAGCTCCCAACTTGCTTTATTGCCGACTTCTATGAAAAAGATCCACCCGATTTCTAATCCACCCGATTTCTAATCTTCAATGGTCTTCTAACCAAGAGATGAATAATATCTTGCTATATGACTGGGTTTACGACACCAATAACAAGGGTTAAAGCCCATCAAGTATTCACCTTTATGTTTTATTCCTCATTGGCACAAGTGACCAATATATCCTGAGTCGCACTTTCGCTAACTCCACCTAAATTATTACTAGACTTCTTATTGAATCTTTCTAAGTGATCTAAATGTTCTTCTGCAGTCTTCCTTTTATGCATCTCCTTATGCTTCTGAGTAAGCTGATAGCCAATCTCCACTCTTTTAGCTTGCTCTATTCATACCAAAGTTCATCGATCCCTAAAAGTACCAACGAGTGTTTAATCGAATCTTTTAATTCCAAAAGAGATTTGTAGCACTTTTTTTCTCCAGTAACGATAAACTGTGGCACATACTTCAATAGTGCAATGAATTCTGCTTCATACTGCATTACCATATTCCTCCTTACCTCAACATGACATCTTTCATCCAGACAAACCATGATATCTAGTATCTTCTCTATCTTCATTAACCAATAATCCACTTCAATTGAGTATGTAGCTTCCTTGCACAAAGGGAACTTAGATCTTAAATCTTCAAGTACTTATCTAGAACAACAATATCACTTACAATAGGCTGAGATCTGAACTCCCTAAATTAGCTGAGTCATTGCTGCCATCATTTGGGTGAGAATATTCTCGTTCACATTTATAGTAGGTTGTACTTCTTCGCTTTCTATTGGATTCTCTTCTTCTATGATTTTAAATGTATCACTATGCTTGAATGTGTAATAATTATACTTCAAGTCAACCTTAATTTTTTTATAATTTTTAAAATTTTCTTATAATTATCATATTAGCTCTTTCATTTAGACTTCATTAATTAATCCTTAAGCCTAAACTCTGATAGCACTCTTGTCGTAACCCAACCCATGGAATTAACAAATGCAAGTACAGACGGTCGGACAATGTGAATTAATTTTTCTATATTAATCTACACTTTACATATGGAAAAACCACTAATCAAATTAAATTAAAATGACACCATTAAAGTCACATTGTTACTAGTTGTCTGCATCTTCTATAAAAGTTTTCTCTTCTATCGCTCATTTTTAATCACTTAATTAACTTGAAAAGTTGGTTTAATATAACAACCATTAAATATTCATATTTCTAAACTACAACAACACAAGAAAAATGAAAGTAAAATGCATGCTAATTAAAATTTTAATAAATAAATATTAACAATTTTTAATACTATCAATGAATCTTTCTATATCAATATCATACCAGTATTTTGAAATATCAATATCATACCGATATTATTCTGTTGGCACAACCATCACAATTGTCTGGGATGGTAGAAAAAACTCTACACACGCAAATACACTAGCATCTCTTCTTGTACCATTAGGGGGAGAAATTCTCCTCCGAATATGCACATACAAACATTCATATACAAGTTATTTTATTCTTCATCACATACATTATTTTGAAATATCTTTATGCATCTACTAACATACATACATTGTTGTGCAACTAAATATTATGCATATCATATTAAGCATATCCCTCATATCATTCATATATCTTATCTTATGCATATGTTTTCTATCATATCTATCTTATATAGAATGTCCACCATATATATCATGCATCACATGCATATTTTTTATGCATATTTTTTTGTTCAACAATATGAAAAATTTAACTAAATTAGAACATAAAATGATCAAAACATACATTCTGAAATAAATAGAACTTCTTAAATTTAAAAATATAATTACTCACCTCGGTTGCCACGCTAAATTCTTATGTGTGTCTCTATGCTTCTAACTTGTTGGAAATCAATATCCACCCGCCTAACCCTTTCCTCTAGCACTGAATAGTTTTCAATCCCAATTGGCACTAGGCTTTCAATTCAAAAAAAAAATTCTATGGCATTTCTCCTCTACATTAGGAATCAACTGGGGTGCATACTTTGACAGCACTTCATATTGCATAACTAATCAATCTCATTACACCAACCTAACGAATTTATCTTGCATTTGTCTTCTAGTTGACCGTGGTACAAACCAATCTGAAGATTTTCACAAACTCGTCCCACTGCACCAAGTGGTTGGTTCTACCTCCAAACCTTTCATGCATTCGTCCTTGTCACCATCTCTCAGCTTCTCCCTCAAAAGCAAAAGTGGCAAAGGTAACTCTTCTCTCCAGTGAACATGACAATCAATCTAAAATCTTCTCCACTCTCAAAAGCCAGTTTTCAGCTTCCACGGACTCTCCTGCTCCAGAAAACAAAGGTGGTTTCATATCATAAAAGACCTTCAAGTATTTATCCATTGGCACTCCTCCACTGGTACTAGCTTGAGATTAAAAATACTTAAACCTAGTCACAACATTCATCATATCAGATAATACACCAGCATTGACTGTAACATTCTATGATACAACAGATTCTACATTCTCGTCTTTAACCTCTTCCTCCGGATCATCCATAATTTTGAAATAACAATCATATAATTTAATTAGACTTAATTATAATTTTTAATTAATATTATTTATAATTTAATCTAATTATCATATTAACTCTTTCATTAAGATTCATGTTATTTAATCTAAGCATCTGCTCTGATCTAAATCTCAATTAATACCACTGTTGTCACGACCTGATCTGAGACTTAGAATTAACAAAAACGAGAACAAATAGTCGAGTAATAGAAATAAATTCTCTGTTATCATATTTCTATAACTAACAAATTAATATTCAAAGATTCATGAAAAAATCATTAAAAGATACATGAAAATATCATTAAAGAGACAAATTAAAATTAATAAGTAGAAAAGTGTACCTTTCGAGTTGTTGTATTCAACTCCTATACCTTCAATTCATCTTGTTTAAATGTTTAAACCCTAAAAATAATATTAAAACAACATAATGAGTTATCTAAAGATAATCCAGGAGTAATCACACTCCTAAACTACATAGACCCAAGAAAAGAATTCAATATGCATTTTGGTATTTCATATCTTTATAAGAAATATTGGAAAATGTTAATCTTTCATATTTTTATAAAAAATCTTATATATGCTAATGTATGCATCAATGACTTTTTGTAAATGAAAATACTCAATATTAATGGTTTAATATAACAACCATTAAATATTCATATTTCTAAACTACAACAACACAAGAAAAATGAAAGTAAAATGCATGCTAATTAAAATTTTAATAAATAAATATTAACAATTTTTAATACTATCAATGAATCTTTCTATATCAATATCATACCAGTATTATTCTATAACTGTATAACCGTAACAAGAGTATCGTCTAAAAGTTTATATCAATCAAATCATTTGAATATCAATATCATTTTTCATATATATGCGCGATTTCCTTAGTATTCTCTCACCAGTACCATCAAAGAGTGACTCCGTTATACACATATAATCATTTTATCAAAATCATTATTTACTGAAATATATGTCATCCCCATTGTGTATCAGACAACACACTTATAAATCATTTAAATAATGTTGTGCACACATTTCTCATAGGACGAACAAAAATTCACCAAAATTAAAAATCATGAGCTTGCATTAATTTCAATATAACCAAAGAAAGCACCATTAAATACATTTGATCTAGGAAAAACAAAATTTTATCATAGTATAAGAATATGAATACTCACTTTAATTATAAATTAATTTACAATTTGATCTGACTCAACATTGAACCCTCCAAATTTAAAAGCCTAACATGTAATTACAAAATATTATGTTAATATAAGAACATGAATACTCACCTTAATTATAAACTAATTTTCTATTTGATCTCTCTCAATATTGAACCCTCCAAATTTGAAAGCTTAACATGGTATAAAGTTTAATTAATTTATTATTTTAATGAGCTATTAACTTTTTATTATTTAAATTTTAAATTTTCTTTATGTAATCACACTTAATTTCTATTAAATAAATATAGATATTATTTTCTTTATGTAATCACAAAATATTATCATAATATAAGAACATGAATACTCACCATAATTATAAACTAATTTGCTATTTGATCTCACTCAATATTGAACCCTCCAAATTTGAAAGCCTAACATGGTATAAAGTTTAATTAATTTATTATTTTAATGAGCTATTAACTTTTTATTATTGAAATATTAAATTTTCTTTATGTAATCACACTTAATTTCTATTGAATAGATATACATATTACTATTATTATTAGTATTAAATCATTTTAATAAAATTTTCTAAGGTTTATCTCATCGAGCCCTAATCCACGAATGTTTTTTCTGTGCGGACTCTTGAGGTAGCTCTACGTGCGGACCAAGTTATTTCTAAGTTATTTTCAGGTTATGTCTGTGTTATTTTCAATAATACCAAAATAACCCAGAAATAACCCGCGATCTTTATTTTTGGGGTATTTCTGAATTATTTCGGTATTATTAAAAATAACTCAGAAATAACTTAAAAATAACTTAGAAGTAACTTGATCCGCACGTAGAACTACGTCAGGAGTCCACACAGAAATTTTTTTTCTAATCCACACATTATGTTCAGGATATATTTCGGTGGGCCCCACCTAATTTTTTTCCTTATTAAAAAAACTGAAATAATCTTGACCGCAGATCACCGTGATCTACGGTCAGGATCGGACACCGCATGCATCTCTGCATGCGGTGTCCGTACGCAATAATCTCCCAAAAAAGGGGGAAAACAAAAACAATGTAACTCATAGACTTGAAGAAACTAAAAAAACAGTTTATTTTTTAGAAATTTGGTTCAGCAAATATAGAACTGAATTTATATCCAATTATAAATAGCTAAATATATCATAAATTAATTTTTATGTCTATCATATACAATAGAGCACTTGACGCTTGACATTGCTTAAAAATTGCAAAACAAACCAAAAGGCAACTCCAATCGAACTAGTTTTACTGGTATCAACTATCAACATGGTGGTATTCGGTATATTTGTTTCCCCATTTTTCCTCTTTTAGTTCAAGCGCTATATAGATTCATGATCAAACCACAAAACAACATAAATTTAAAAGGACTTGCATTAGTGACAACGAATATAAGCAGTGCCATCAAGGGGATAAAATGAGAGATTATAGAATTGTATAATTAGCGAAATTGCTAGCCGAGGAAAATACATTATTCCGAGATTATTAAAGAATGAACAAATAATTTAACAGCCCGCAGCAAGCAGGAACTTCTAAAAACCTGGCAAAACTGAGAGATCAGCAATCCCTTTGGGCAGATCTGCAATTCTCTTAAGAAGCGCCAGCCTGTTATTCCTGACTCTTTGATCATCCTGCACAATAAAAACAAAGTTTTTTAGATAGTTTTGCTGAAGTTGTTGAGAAACCGGAGGGTAAGTCTGTAAGAGAAAGAAGCATGCATGCTAAATGTCAAATAAGAAGCTACAATGTCGCAGGATTCTGATTCTAACAAAAACATGGTTCAGTACGATCGAAGCTAAAGCACATTTAAAGATAATAGTTGTCTTATATTGATCAAATTTAGAAGGGCAAGCATATTGGGTGCCTAACATAACATGTTGAGATGTAGCATATATAAGTAACTAGATAACTTTCTCAAGTTATTCTGGTCCTTAACATTTAAAATAGTAAATCTATATGGACTCGCATTTATTAAAGAAAAGAGAGATTTATTGAAGCTTTCAAAATTAAATTCAATCAAAATCAATAACTTGGGCCTTAATGTCCCTTCAACGTCTTATCGATGAAGAAATGCACTTAAAATGGGAAAGAGGCCAATCCACTCTGCTACTAATGGAGTCACCCAATCTGAAAACTTTTTTTTTTAATTTTACCTCCTTTTTCTTCTTCTTAGATGAGCCTCTTCTCTCTTTCATTTGCCGGATATTCAGAAATTAGAATCTGATTTGCAATTTCGATCATATCATTGGGGATCTTCAATTNTTAGATAACTTTCTCAAGTTATTCTGGTCCTTATTCAAACATTTAAAATAGTAAATCTATATGGACTCGCATTTATTAGAGAAAAGAGAGATTTATTGAAGCTTTCAAAATTAAATTCAATCAAAATCAATAACTTGGGCCTTAATGTCCCTTCAACGTCTTATCGATGAAGAAATGCACTTAAAATGGGAAAGAGGCCAATCCACTCTGCTACTAATGGAGTCACCCAATCTGAAAACTTTTTTTTTTTAATTTTACCTCCTTTTTCTTCTTCTTAGATGAGCCTCTTCTCTGTTTCATTTGCCGGATATTCAGAAATTAGAATCTGATTTGCAATTTCGATCATATCATTGGGGATCTTCAATTTGCAGCAACAACAATTTCAAAAATAGGAATCAAAACAAAAAAATGTGAGTCTTCACCACCGCCTTAGAAGGAAGGGTCACATCAACATTTACTACTCAACAAATGATTATCAATTAAATTAATTATTTGGTGCATTTAATTCTATTTTGTTTTTCACAGAATAAGAAGATCACAATACTCTGCACTTTAGTCAGATATATCTAAATATACAAAAGGACTAAGTACCAATTTAGCAAAGTAAGTGCTTTAATTGGACCACTCATCAACCTTTCTACGATCATTTTACAGCCTTTCCATTGCGGCTTGATGGCTTACTTCTTCATCATCTCATCAGCTTAGACATGATAATTAACCAACTCGCTTACTCGGTATCCCGGTGTCTTATAGATCTATAAGACATGCTACTTAATAATATATCTCTATGTATTTTTTTTGTATTTTTTCTGTGTCGTGTAGCATAATTAGTATCACCCCAAATTTATATTAAGACCACGGATTTCTCTATCATTTTCTAATTTTTTCTACGGTGAGTGCTCTCGTTGAGATGGTGTGAGTCCNGGGAAGGCTCATACTAGAATCCAAATCAGATCTAAGTACCAATTTAGCAAAGTGCTTGCTTTAATTGGACCACTCATCAACCTTTCTACGATGCTAGTCATTTTACAGCCCTTCCATTGCGGTTTGATGGCTTACTTTTTCATCATCTCATCAGCTTAGACATGATAATTAACCAACTCACTTACTCGGTATCCCGGTGTCTTATAGATCTATAAGACATGCTACTTAATAATATATCTCTATGTATTTTTTTTGTTTTTTTCTGTGTCGTGTAGCATAATTAGTATCACCCCAAATTTATATTAAGACCACGAATTTCTCTATCATTTTCTAATTTTTTCTACGGTGAGTGCTCTCGTTGAGATGGTGTGAGTCCCTGAATAATTTAGGATCCAACAAAGCATTTGATGCTTTTCAAAGCACACTTTTGACTTTTAATGTGTGTTACTTTGAATTGCATTGTAATCTGAAATGCATCTGAGATTTAAAATTGTCAATGTTCAAAATTTTCATGTTTTTATTAGTAGTCTCAATTTTGTCAAAAATATACATAATTTCTAATTCGTAAATATTCAGCAATGTTTTGTCCACTTGTACACTTTTTGGACCATGATTCTTGCATGCAAAGTGGTGGTTTATTTGCTGCTCACTAGCAAGTTCATTGTATGGGTTTGAGATTTTGAGAATACTTTAATATGATAGAAAATGGCCATGCTTTGTTAGCATTGGTACCTAGTATGGCCCAAAAAGGGAAGAATCCACATAAAAATAAGATTTTTTGCATGATAATTTTGATCATTTATCCATCAATCTGTTTTATGTTTCGTTCATGTGCAAATGGGGAAAAGTGGGTTGCAGTGCCATGAATATGTATGGATGGTAATCATACCATATTTTTCTTAGTCACTTTTTTTTTTTTTTACATTTAAGTAAACAAAGAAAATTATTTCAATGCATTCAATACACATCGAACAGAAGAGTCTTCAAATTCTCATAATTCATGCATTCTAAATTCATCGAACCAAACAACCGATAAAAATAATAATGAAAATAAACATGAGGGTAAATTTATGTCTTTGTAAGACATTGGATCTTCCATAGTTTTCATGCATGTTCCTTTCAACAACAAATTATGAAAATACATGAAATGAAACTTTTAAATAATGTTTTTCATAAATAAATTTCAACAATGCGGCATTGCATTTATAGAAAATAAATTAGGGTAGACTTAAAGGCAACATATAATCTCATTTAGGAAAACAAATGCACAAAATTCTGCACTGGTGCGTCCTATATATGTATTGCCCTTCACACTTGTCAATTTGAACACTTCAATCTTTATATGCAGCTAACAATGGAAAAAGTTAAAGCTAAGATAGAAGAGCGCTGAAACAAGATTTTTCATTTAAACCCTTCATAAAAATGATACAAAAACATTGTTCTAAATTTGTATTCCTTCCACATTCTACAGAATTACCCATGGTAAGCTAAGTGCAGTGTTGAAATAAGAATAAAATGCTAAAGCACATAAATGTAAGAAAGCATTAACATATTTAACAAACGAAGTTTGTAAAGTGACAATTGTTTCAAATATAAAGGTTTGACATTCAAGCTGTACAAAACCCTAAGAATCACTATAATTCATGGTTCGCACCTTTAACTGAAATTCAGAACATTCAAACTTAGATATTTCTCTAATATATAGGATAAAGCAGGACACATGAGGCAACAACATACATCAATAATAATTCCGTTAATAAAAACTGATCATGACTACCAAAGGATGAAACCTATTAGCATGATTAGATCATTCAATAGCTCGAATGATACTTGGAAATAATATAAATTAGCAAAGAGAAGATGAGAAAAAAAAAACATTATAGCCTTATGGCATGAAAGATTAATGGAAAAAATTACCGTCATAACATAAACGCTCTTAAAGAAACCCTCAAGTGGTCGTATCAATTGTAAAGAGGTTGTAAGAAACGTATTTATGTCAACACCTAAAACAGACCAACAAATAAAAAATTATTTAAACAAAAAAAATGGTTTGGAATTGGATAAAAATATTATATTAAACCAGTGAAGAAATCAAAATGCTGATTTTTAGGTAAAATAATGCATAACAGGAAAGAAATCATCTTTTTTGATCAAGACATTATTGGATAAATCCGAAAGAAAAACAGTACCAGCATGAATTTTTTTTGCCACTCCTAGATATGCATCCCACAAGACTTGTTCTTCATTATCGTCGAAGGCAGTCTCAGTAACCTATTAATCAGTTTCATGTAATCCAAAGGCAAGCAGTTTCTTTTAGTCATCCAAAATACCATAGCATTACATGATCATGCATCTCAAAATATATGATAAAACGTTCTTTGATTACAATATAAAATAAACATGTATCGTAATGGCTCACTAAGAAGTTGCCTTTCAAGCTTAATTTAAGCATATAAAGAATCTCAAGTGAGATTCCATTGATGAGGGTTATTTATAAAAATTAGAAACCACATAAAAATATAAGACAAATAAAATGAAGTATAAAACTAAACTTAGTTAATTTAACCGAAATAATAAATGTAAAAAATTAAAGATATTATCAACTGAAATAATATTAATATTTAAAAAAAAACTCAATTCTGCATTTATAAAACAAAAAAGGATGATACTATGGGCTTAGAGGGTAGGTCCACCAAAGAAAGCTGATACGAGCGAGACAAGCATTCACAAAAATTAGGGCAGAAATAATAGATTCTATTACACCGATACAAAAATAACAAGATACAATCCCGAATACATAACAGATAAACACCTACAATTCGAGAGATAATTGATCTCTCCCAAACCATAACTCCTAAAACATAAGACAACAATTACACATCTTCACCCTAAATATATTAAGTGCTATTTATACCTCAAAATAAAAACAAATAAATAAATAAATTACCATATTAATCTTGCACGTAACATTAGTCTTTAAATTATTTGTGAGGGTTGGCGTTGACTCTATGGGGCAAAAGGCATAAGATGTCAGTCTAACATTACCCCCTGACAAAAAAGAAACCTTGTGTTCAAAGTGAAAGAGAGAAAACAACTGCTAGATCAAGTTGTATGGCTCCCTTATGGCATCATAATCTGACAATCATTTCCATTTAATCATCACTTCTTTCCCACTAGTTGAATCCTAGCTCACCCTTTTTGACTCAAATGACTATAAGAGAACTTTTATATCATCATCCTTTCCCGGGAATTGCACGATGCATGAAATAATCTATTAGTGTAATCATGTTTTTGTCGTGCACAATTTCTCTCAATATTTGATCAATTACAACAGCCTTAGTAACTCCCACTGAAGGGACCTCAACTAATCGACTGCCTTGGACGACATCAACCACTTGCCATGGATGCTGTAGCATGTCCCTTGCTTGAATTTTTCCAAACATAACTTCTGCATATTTGTAGTTCCATACAAGTGAGGTCTTATTATGCACGAAGTGAGACCTATGAGTTCATTCTATAAAATACTCGAAAACAAGCTTCACACGTTCAACCCAATCCATCTTAAAATGTCTTGGCATTGTAGTCATCCACTCTCCATTGATAAGATGCAAAAACATCCATTTTTTTTGCTACGAACCACATATTGAATTCCCCAAAATTATCATCTAAGACACATCTATCACTTCTCTTTAAAACANTTGTTGTGTTATTCTAGTGTTACTCTGGTATTACTCTTGTTTCTTGCCTTTGATTTAGTACCGTTTAGATGGTATTGGGTTTAGTTTAATTTCCATGTAAACGTCGGTGTTGATGTAGTGTTATTGGGTGCTGTTCTAGAGTGTGGTTTGGTATATTATGGGGTTTTTTTTTGGGTTATTATGATTTTAGGTTTCTGGTTTTTTGGTATTACTCTTGTGTTATTCTAGTATTACTGTGACATTACTCCATTGTTATATTGTTTATTGCCTTTGATTTTTGGGTGTTGTTCATTGCGGTATTGTTTTTTATATTATTATTTTTTTTTTTGCATTATTATGGTTTTAGGCTTCTGGTTTTTTGCTGTTACTCTTGTGTTATTCTGGTGTTACTCTGGTATTACTCCTGTTTTTTATTTATTACGCATATTGTGTTATTATTATGTTATGCTGATGTTACCGTTATTTTATGCAGTCCTCTGAGGCAACACACGTTTGCAATGATCCAATTGCAGAGAAGTTTCTAAGCAGCATTATCCACAATGAGGAAGAAGCATATGAAAGCTATCGTGTCTATGCACATCACGTTGGATTCACTGTTCGGAAGGACCATACTACCTACTGACCGAACTCCAAGAAACTCAAGGTTAAAGATTATATTTATGGAAAAGCTGGCTATAAGAAAGAGCCTAACAACACAGTTAAGTTCAGAAAAACAAACACGAGGACTGGCTGTAAGGCCATGATACGATTTCATGTTGATTTCGAAGGCAATTAGACAGTGACAAAATTCATTAAAAATCATAATCATCCTTTGACCGAAAGTGGTGATAAGCATTTTCTTCGTTCCAGCAGAAAGATAAGTGAGTTTAATGCAGATGTGTTGAGATCCATGACAGGTTCAGGGATCAGAGCAACACATGCATACAATTTCATTATCACGGAGGTTGGTGGTGTGGAGAATTTGAAATGCACCAAGAGAGATGCATTTAATTTCATCCAAAGAGAAAGAAGACAAAGAATTGAATAGGGGGATATCAATGCTTTAATACAATTGTTCATGGAGAGACAAACTGGGGATATCATGTTTGCTTAGGATTTCCAAACAGATGAGTCTGGTAGGTTAACAAGCTTATTTTGGAGTGATGGATTGTGTAGGCTGGATTATGACTGTTTCATGGATGTCATAATTTTTTATACAAGCTATAGATTAAATAAATATAACTTATGTTGCGCTCCATTTGTGGGGGTTAACCACTACAGACAGAACGTACTATTTGGAGTTATATTTCTTTCTGATGAGACTGCTGAGTCATTCATGTGGTTATTCAAATCATTCATTCAAATAATAGGAAACAAACATCCCATAACAATCTTTACCGATCAGGATCAAGCAATGACAAGAGTCATTGCAGAATGTCTCCCACAAGCACGTCATAGATTATGTCAATGACATATCTACAAGAAACTGCCTTCTAAAATACACTGTGGAGTCCGTACTAAGAGTGTTTGTGGTTTTTTTTATAAATGTTTGAGCAAGTGTGATTCTGAGGAGGAGTTCGAAGAAACGTTGTCTTTAATGATTGAGTTGGGAGAACTATAAAGCAATATTTGGTTAGATGAAATGTATCGTATAAGACATAAATGGTCAACAACATTTAATAAGGATATATTCGGTATGAGAATCCTATCAACATAGAGAAGTGAGTCGACCAATAATGTTTGTTATGGTGTTTTAAAGCCAACTAGCTCTCTCACGGATTGTTTTATCGGTCTTGAAAATATAATGAAATCGTGGCGCCGGAATGAGAAAGATGAAGATTTCAAATGCGATCAGTCCTTCAGAACGCCCATGATTAAAATCAATTCCATGTTGAGGCAAGCTGTCTCATTCTATACAAGGAAGCTTTACTTAATGTTTGAACAAGAGTTATTGAATGACTTATGTGGGCTTACATCTGAAGTATCAGTGGAGAGTGAGGCTAAATATTACGTATCAAGATTGGATGATGAGGGGACAAGACAACCCTGGAATGTGCTAGTTGACAAGGTTACTTGTGAGATTACATATAGTTGCAAAAAATTTGAGATGATGGGGCTGTTGTGCTCCCATGCACTATTTGTTCTAAGTCTCGCAAAAATAAAGGTGATTTCGGAGAAATATTTCTTATTGTGGTGGTCCATCAATGCTAAAAAGGACATGTATAACAAATTTGGGTGCAGAGAGCTAAAAGACTCTGACATTAATAATGTTTCTTCAAGTTCCCTTATATTCAGTTCATACTCTCAGAAATTTGCATATCAACTCATTAATAGAGCACAAATAAATAAGTTAGCTGAGGAGTGTTTGTGGGAGACGTTTAAAAAGTTATCTGGAAATATTGAGTTTAAAAAGTTATCTGGAGAAATTGAGGATGCTCTAGCAGGGAGAATGATCGAAGTACAGAAAACAAAAAAGAAGAAAAAAATCACAAATATAGAATGCAATGTGAATGACCCTGCTAAAAAAAGGCCGAAAGGAGTATCTACATCTAGACTGAAAGGACATTGGGAGAAAAATAAGAAAGCCAAAAGTATAAATTTTTTAATTTAGTATTTCCTCGTTCCATTCCATGTAGAATGCATACTTCTAATTTGACCCATTGCATCCAGGAATGGAAAAGGAAGCAACAAGTAGCCGTCGAGCTGTGGACGCATTCGAGCAAAGTTTGACAGATTGCCTTACCCAGATATGTTGATAAAATTCAGTATCATTTCACTGCCTTTTCTATAAAATAATTCACTCAAATTGAACTTGGTATTACTCCCTTGCTGCAGGAATACTATGCACCCCAACTAAGTGAAACGTATACTGGACTTTTGATGGATTCCATAAGTGAGAATATAGATTGATTGATATTGTAAAAGTTGGTATACCGTATCATCTGTAAACTTTTCACGATAAAAGTAATTGGTAGTTTATAACATGTTTTTGTTCAAATATTTCTGTTTTAAACTTGCTCAAACGTAAATATCAACTGTATAGCACGTAGATAAGACGTTAATAACACGCAGGTAACACGTTGAATAACACAATCAGTAACAAGCTGAATAACAAGCTGTTGCACGCTTTATAACACGTGAGTAACAAGTAGATAAGATGGGAGTAACACGTTCAATAACACCTTGAGTAACACGTACATAACATGGGTGTAACACGTGAATAAAATGTGAATAACAACGAAAAAACATGGAAATAACATGAGAATAACACGTGAATAACACGGGAATAACACGAAGATAATACGAAAATAACACAGGAATAACATGGGAATAACATAAGGAATGACATGAGAATAACACTTTAATAACACGAGAATAACACGAGGATAACACGAGAATAACACGGGAATAATGTGGGAATAACATGAGAATAACACGTCAATAACACGGGAAGAACACGAGGATAACATGAGAATAACAAGGGAATAACATGGGAATAACATGAGGAATAATATGAGAATAACACGAGGATAACACGAGAATAACACGAGGATAACACGAGAAAAACACGAGGATAACACGTGAAAATAACAT
The DNA here is from genome assembly GCA_002079205.1 of Phalaenopsis hybrid cultivar. Classification (NCBI taxonomy): domain Eukaryota; kingdom Viridiplantae; phylum Streptophyta; class Magnoliopsida; order Asparagales; family Orchidaceae; genus Phalaenopsis; species Phalaenopsis hybrid cultivar. Next base: position 94,646 of record JXCR01136990.1, read on the forward strand.
GTGAAATAACATGTGAAAAACACGAGAATAACATGAGGATAACACGAAAATAACTTATGTGACTGCCCTCTTAATGCGCTGTCTCGCAGCGAATATTCTCCATGTTACCGGCCGATTAATCGGCGTTACTCTGTGTTACCACGCGTATTCTGATGTGTTACTACACCGTGTTACAGCCGATTAATCGGTGTTACTCCAAATTTCCTCATGTTATTCAGACGATCAAATTTTTGCAATAAATATTTAAACTATTTGAGATAAATTTTATATGATAAATTCAATAAGATAGGTAAAATTATTATATTTATTGACTCAGAGTGTTATCTACGTGTTACACTCGTGTTATTTACATGTTACTCTCGTGTTACTTAGGGTGTAACATATGGTTTACTCTCGTGTTACTTACGTGTTATCTACGTGTTACTCAGGGTGTTATCTACGTGTTACACTCGTGTTATTTACATGTTACTCTTGTGTTACTCAGGGTGTAACATAGGTGTTACTCTCGTGTTACTTACGTGTTATCTTAGTGTTACTCAGGGTGTAACATATGTGTTACTCCCCTGTTACTTACGTGTTATCTTAGTGTTACTCTCGTGTTACTCAGGGTGTTATCTATGTGTTACACTCGTGTTATTTACATGTTACTCTCGTGTTACTCAGAGTGTAACATAGGTATTACTCTCGTGTTACTTAAGTGTTATCTTAGTGTTACTCTCGTGTTACTCAGGGTGTAACATATATGTTACTCCCGTGTTACTTACGTGTTATCTTAGCGTTACTCTCGTGTTACTCAGGGTGTTATCTACGTGTTACACTCGTGTTACTTACATGTTACTCTCGTGTTACTCAGGGTGTAACATATGCGTTACTCTCGTGTTACTTACGTGTTATCTACGTGTTACTCTCGTGTTATTAAGTGTGTAAACGACATGTAAATGACGTGTTACTAAGGTAGTTGATCAGCATGTTACTCAAGTGTTATACAAAAAATACTAACAGTGACCTATAAACATTTTGCCAAAATATAAACAGTAACCTCTACAAATATTCGATATACAGTAACCTAAAAATATCAACATTCACCAAGATATAAACATTTTGCCAATAACCTATACAAATATTCGATATATAGTAACCATGAAGTTGTTACATATACAGTAACCTATACAAAATATGCAAAGTAAAAATATACAAATTTACTCAGAAGTCCTCGAAAGTATGCAAATGTCATAAACAAATTCTGCTCTAAATTGCTCAATGTGATTCTGCCAATTCATATGTGCACTCCAGTCGACTTCTTCGGCCTGGACTAAAGTTTTCATGTACTTGCAGAAGAACATGTCGCAGTCAACACTATTCCATTGTGTGGGTACATGCTTTGTAATTGATATTGGGACCATTTATTGATTTTGGTNCGAAATAATAAATGTAAAAAATTAAAGATATTATCAACTGAAATAATATTAATATTTAAAAAAAANTAAAGGCAAAACAATTTCTAATTTCCTTTTCATTTTATATCATAAAGGCATAATTATTTGAATTTATTGTTTCTTTAACATACACCAGTATAATAACATCCATTCCTAGTATCATAGAGAGTGACTCCTGATNCAACAATTTCTACTTTCTTTTTCATTTTATATCATAAAGGCATAATTATTTCAATTTATTGTTTCTTTAACATACACCAGTATAATAACATCCATTCCTAGTATCATAGAGAGTGAATCCTGATAGACTTAATCATTTATTTCTTATTTAACTTATATTTTATTTCTTTATATAATTAATCCTATTTAATTTTTCATTTAATATAGTGCAAAAAATAAAAAAATTANCATATTTTATTTCTTTATATAATTAATCCTATTTAATTTTTCATTTAATATAGTGCAAAAAATAAAAAAATTAAAACCATAAAATAGACATATCATATTCACTTATATTCATTTTGTTATAAGTGTGTTTTTAATATGTGTAACAAATAAATTATTTTAAAAGTATAAAAAAATTACTTCAATGCAAATAAAGTAATAACCGCTCATCTTGATTTCACTTTATGAAGTTATCATTTCAAANGCACTTTATGAAGTTATCATTTCAAATCCTTTTTTTCTCTTTGAAAGCTTCAATTTCTAACCTTATTGAGTTCACTTAAAATTTAAATTAAAAATGTTACTCCTAAACAATAACATTTAATGTCCCACCACTTCACTTAAATTTAAAATTCATATAAATCAATAAATACTTTAGTGTTCTCTTCCCTCTTCTACCAAAGGAACCATCCTCTCAACTCTTCCATTTAATAAATGCTTATATTTCACAATATTCTAAAAGTAAATTGTAATAATTTATAATTAAATTTACTATAAATGATTACGAAAAAAACGTTAACCTTACATTTCTATTTACTCCTCTGCACAATCCATTATTCAAATCTCTAATCTTTTGAATCAAAAGCTTCATTAATTCCTGATTCAATTCATAAACTATAAAAAATTTATAGCACTTACATTAAATAAACAAAATAATTTATATAAATAATACATAAAACTCAAAACTCTTGCCTCCTCAAAAGCCTCGCATGGCTTCCTTGCTTGTATTTAAAATCACATGTAGGGTTCCTGCTACGCAGGAGACGAGCCACACATGAGACGTCGACGTCATCTCAAAGACTTTGATGAGAATGCCCCTTCTTATCCTCTTACCGCACAAACGCTTGTATCCAAATCCTAAGGCCACAATAGCAGTGTCCATTACCCCTCCTACACATCATCGCTCAACTCCCTCCTAGGAATGACACTGCTCCTCTTCACCTTCAAGCATGAAGGCCTCAACATCGACTTCTGTAACTAGCATCGTATCTCATGTAAGAGACACAAGCAACCCTTCTTCGCACAATAACTTCATCATCATCTTCTTATCCCACTCCCACTCTCTTAGTTTCTGATACAAACAAATGAATCGCGTTTATCGCCTCCTACNCGCCTCCTCAAAAGCCTCGCTTGGCTTCCTTGCTTGTATGAAAAGTCACATGATAGGGTTCCTGCTATGCAGGAGACGAGCCACACATGAGACGTCAACGTCATCTCAAAGACTTTAACGAGAATGCCCCTTCTTATCCTCTTACCGCACAAACGCTTGTATCCAAATCCTAAGGCCACAATAGCAGTGTCCATTACCCCTCCTACACATCATCGCTCAACTCCCTCCTAGGAATGACACTGCTCCTCTTCACCTTCAAGCATAAAGGCCTCAACATCAACTTCTGTAACTAGCATCATATCTCATGTAAGAGACACAAGCAACCCTTCTTCGCACAATAACTTCATCTTCATCTTCTTATCCCACTCCCACTCTCTTAGTTTCTGATACAAACAAATGAATCGCGTTTATCGCCTCCTACTGACAAAACTATCTCAACAGTTACATTCAAACCAACCTATTGATTAATAATTTCTATAATTCTTTTTATAGTTATTACAAATCGACAGGCCAGTCCTGCGAAAATCCTTTTTCTAGGCTCACTTGAGAGATTGCCATGATAAATAAAGATCTTAATAATATTAATAATTTACAAATTGATTGATATTTTTAAATAAATATTAATTTAACACAAATAAATTACCAAGCAAAATTTTACCACAAAATGATTTCCGCACGAATAAACTTCAGAAGACTACGCGATCTCTGGATGGCAAAACACAGCAGACGCGACGACCTCGTAATAAATGGAGCAGAAGTGAGCTCCAGAGACGGGACGCGAGCTCCAGAAGGCGACATAAGCTACGGATGACGACAAGGCGCTCCCTTTTTCTTCTTCGAGCACGAAGAAAATGGAGGAGAAAATCAATAGNAAATAAACTTCAGAAGACTACGCGATCTCCGGATGGCAAAACACAACATACGCGACGACCTCGTAATAAATGGAGCAGAAGCGAGCTCCAGAGACGGGACACGAGCTCCAGAAGGCGACATGAGCTACGGATGACGACAAGGCGCTCCCTTTTTCTTCTTCGAGCACGAAGAAAATGGAGGAGAAAATCAATAGGGACGCTCTGTTTCGCCATCGAGCGAAACCTTAGAGGACGAAAGAGCCATCAGATTTATGTGCATATGAATATATATATATATATATATATATATATATATATATATATATATATATATATATATATATATATNTGCATTTTCTCCACTTCAGATTTGGTTGTTTTGACGCCGAGTTTTTTGTGTGCTTATCAGAGCTTCTTTCTTCACTGTTCTTAATGCCACACCTCCATCTATTGGAGATGGTTTCAAACAGATCGTATGCTACTACTCTTTGCGGGAGTTCACGCCTCAGGTACACCTAAATCGTGCTCTTTCCCTCCTTTGTTTTAGTCGACGGAGCATATCAAAAAACCTGGTAGGAAGATGAAAAGTTTGTCATCTTTTTTACAGAAGTTGAAGGTATTCAACTTGTTTCCTCCTTTCGTCTGAATTTGGTCGGGAAATTTCTGTATGACCATCCCAAAATGAAGCTTATTCGTAAGGAATTTGAGCTTATGCACCTTGTTAGAGAGTGAAAATTTGGACTTTTAGATGAAAGACACATTCTTATTCAATTTAATAATGAAGAGGATTACACGCGTTTATTTGCTAGAATAATAATCTAGATTGATAACAAAACAATGAAAATTCTGAAATGATCTGTGGATTTTGACCCACAGATGAAACCACCAACCATTCCGGTTTGGAGTCGCTTCCCTGGTCTGAAATTTCATTATTTTAATAAAAAAGTATTGTACTCTTTGCCTCAGCTTATCATAAGCCACTCAAAACGGACATTCCTACTATTAATCTTTCCCGTCCATCTGAAGCAGCATTTGTTGGAAGAGAAATAACTTCATCCGCTTCTGAGAAAATTTGGTTAGACACACAACACCATGGATATTGACAAAAGATAATGATTGAACATTTTCCATCGTATTGTTCGAACTGTTGTATGTTCGACCACTCCAGTTCTCAATTCCACCATCTACACCCCCACCTCAGACCAAAAAAGTACAGTGCTCCGCCAGAGATAGTGAATTCATCTCCTGATCAGCTCCAAGTTATTGATACTATTAATCATCAAAAGGATATCCCTGAAGACGCACCATCCTCGCAGGCAATATATCAACCATTAAGTCTCCACACAATGCTGTAGCTTCCCCGTCTTTCGAACTCCTATAATGGGGGCGAGGGAGATTCTTGCCCTAGAACCTATCACTGATATTATAAGTGACAATACTTTTATTGTTTCGCTACCGCCTCATCAGATCGAGCAAAATGTTAATGTTACTCAGGCTCATGGGGATCATGACGAGCAACAACCTACACATGTCTGGCCACCTTCAGACCAATCCATTAATCAGATGAGTCAATTCTTGGATGACGAATGATGGATCTATACATCCAGGAGGAAGAAGAAGTATGAAGACCTACATAAGCTCAAGAATTTGATGAATGATACCTTACAAATTTGTTAGCCAACTCCCTTCCGAGAACTAAAGGAAGAGGACTAATGTGGGACGTCTCTAGCACTTATGCGTCTGTTGTTGGCTTTTTAATTTTTTATTTTTATGTACCTTTGCTTTATTTGGGATTTTGTGTGTATTGTATTGTGTGAGTTGGGTCTTTTTTTATGCTCTCTCATACAACCTATCTATATCTTTTACTTTCTAATATATTAGCCATTGGACTTCTAATATATATATATATATATATATATATATATATATATTGAAAAAGTTCAAGGGCTAATATATTAAAATAGAAAAGTTACAGATATGTTGTANGTCTCGCGAGTTTTCCCGACACATGAGTTTTCCTAACTCTGCGGTTCGTCTTCCCGTCTTACTGCATTTTCTCCATTTCAAAGTTGGTTGTTTTGACGCCGAGTTTTTCGTGTGCTTATCAGAGCTTCTTTCTTCACTGTTCTTAATGCCACACCTCCATCTATTGGGGATGGTTTCAAACAGATCGTATGCTGCTACTCTTTGCGGGAGTTCACGCCTCAGGTACACCTAAATCGTGCTCTTTCCCTCTGTTTTAGTCGACGGAGCATATCAAAAAACCTGGTAGGAAGATGAAAAGTTTGTCATCTTTTTTACAGAAGTTGAAGGTATTCAACTTGCTTCCTCCTTTCGTCTGAATTTGGTCGGAAAATTTCCGTATGACCATCCCAAAATGAAGCTTATTCGTAAGGAATTTGAGCTTATGCACCTTGTTAGAGAGTGAAAATTTGGACTTTTAGATGAAAGTCACATTCTTATTCAATTTAATAATGAAGAGGATTACACGCGTTTATTTGCTAGAATAATAATCTGGATTGATAACAAACAAAACAATGAAAATTCTGAAATGACCCACAGATGAAACCACCAATCATTCCGGTTCGGAGTCGCTTCCCTGGTATGAAATTTCATTATTTTAATAAAAAAGTATTGTACTCTTTGCCTCAGCTTATCATAAGCCACTCAAAACGAACATTCCTACTTTTAATCTTTCCCGTCCATCTGAAGCAGCATTTGTTGAAAGAGAAATAACTTCATCCGCTTCTGAGAAAATTTGGTTAGACACACAACACCATGGATATTGACAAAAGATAATGATTGAACATTTTCCTTCGTATTGTTCGAACTGTTGTATGTTCGACCACTCCAGTTCTCAATTCCACCATCTACACCGCCATCTCAGACCAAAAAAGTACAGTGCTCCGCCAGAGATAGTGAATTCATCTCCTGATCAACTCCAAGTTATTGATACTATTAATCATCAAAAGGATATCCCTGAAGACGCACCATCCTCGCAGGCAATATATCAACTATTAAGTCTCCACACAATGCTGTAGCTTCCCTGTCTTTGGAACTCCTATAATGGGAGCGAGGGAGATTCTTGCCCTAGAACCTATCACTGATATTATAAGTGACAATACTTTTACTGTTTCGCTACCGCCTCATCAGATCGAGCAAAATGTTAATGTTACTCAGGCTCATGGGGATCATGACGAGCAACAACCTACACATGTCTGGCCATCTTCAGACCAATCCATTAATCAGATGAGTCAATTCTTGGATGACGAATGATGGGTCTATACATCCAGGAGGAAGAAGAAGAATGAAGACCTACATAAGCTCAAGATATTGATGAATGATACCTTACAAATTTGTTAGCCAGCTCCCTTCCGAGAACTAAAGGAAGAGGACTAATGTGGGACGTCTCTAACACTTATGCGTCTGTTGTTTGCTTTTTAATTTTTTATTTTTATGTACCTTTGCTTTATTTGGGATTTTGTGTGTGTTGTATTGTGTGAGTTGGGCGTTTTTTTATGCTCTCTCATACAACCTATATATATCTTTTACTTTTTAATATATTAGCCATTGGACTTCTTCTAATATATATATATATATATATTGAAAAATTTCAAGGGCTAATATATTAAAATAGAAAAGTTACAGATATGTTGTATGAGAGAGCCAAAAAAAGACACCATACCCACACGGTACAACACACACAAAGGTCCCAAAAACGAAAAAATACATGTAAATTCAAAAAACCAAGAAAACCAAATTGCAAAATCAAGTAGCTAGGGACAACCCAATTTAGTTCTGCCCCTGCCTCTAGTTCTAGGAAGGGAAAGAACTAATAAATTGTTGAGTTTTGTGCCACTACCTGAAGTGACCAATGTATCATCCATTAAGTTCCAGAGCTCAAGTAGGCTTCCATTCTTCTTTTTCCTCCTGGAAGTGTAANATAGGGACAACCCAATTTAGTTCTGCCCCTGCCTCTAGTTCTAGGAAGGGAAACAACTAATAAATTGTTGAGTTTTGTGCCACTACCCGAAGTAACCAATGTATCATCCATTAAGTTCCAGAGCTCAAGTAGGCTTCCATTCTTCTTTTTCCTCCTGGAAGTGTAAACCTAACATTCCTCATTTGAAGACTGGTCGGGCATGTATAAGCTGATGAGTATGTTGGTCGACAGATTGTCAGACATGTATAAGTTGATGAGCCCCTTGCACTTTACTAACAGTAACAACTTGCTTGTTCTGATGAGGCAGAAAGATTGCCAACAGTTGCAACAATGATCGGTTCTAGGGTATGCGAAGTATGAATTGTCTCCTCTGCACCCTATGCTTCCTGAAGATGAGGAGCTTCAAGAATCTCCTGATTATCGAACTGAACATTGTCCTTTGTAGGTAAAAATCCTTCAGTATTGTTTCAAAAAGGTTTGAAGTTGTGAGTNCGAGAGTGAGAATGTCGAAACACACGACAGTGGGTGCAATAATGTGGGATCTGTTCGAGTTCCACCCATTGCCAAAAACCCTGGTGCTGTAAATAGATCTCCCCAAGGAAAAAGTAAATTAATGTCTCGTTTATTTAAAACTCTGGCCTCAGAAGGACAACTTAGATTAACTGTAGGAATATCAGTTTTGAGGGGTTTACCGTAAACCATAGCTAAGGAGTAGAGAAGCTCGTGATTGAAGAAACTAAACTTCAGACCTGGGAAGCGCAGCCATACGTGAATGGTAGGAGGTTCAGTGACGGTTAAAATTGACCTTCCATTTTAAAACTTTTATGACACAGTTATCTATTCGAACGAGTCTTTCGCAAACAAATAGACATAGTTTTCGTCATCTGATAATTGTATAAGAATATGCCTACCGTACAATTTACTAATCTTCCATTCCCCTTTCAGCCGCATTTGCTCAAAATCTTTTCGAATTAGCTGGAGTATGAGGTTTCCATAGATGAACTTACCTACTAAGACCAACCGGCAAGATGAAGCTAAGGTAGAGATCTTGACCTTAGAAAGAGATTGCAAGCTTACCAGTTTTGCAAGATGTTTCTTTTTGGGCAATCCGGTGTAAATGCCCAATACTAAAATATTGTGGTATTGTTGTGGGAATATACATGAAATAGGGGTGCGAGCGGGGTTATCGTCGGCAAGGGTGGAGCCCCGAGGCCATCTCGACATGCAACGAGCGCACGCTAGAAAACCGCGGCCAGAGACTGCAAATGACGCAAACCGCCACGTATCAGGGTAATGAGAGACTACGTCAGGAAGAGGAAGGTGACGTTCGAGAAAAGCTCTGCCAGAAACTGCAAAGGCGAAGCAAGTGGAGTGAAACCGGTGGAGTGAAGCCGAAGGATTCAACACAGGGAATCACCATTGGGCGAAACCCTAGCAGAGCTACCCGCCGATGTACGTACATATATATATATATATATAAGTCCAAGGGCTAACATATTCAAGAGAAAAAAATACAGATAGGTTGCATGAGTGGATCCAAAAGTAGGCACCCAACCAATACGGTACACCACACACAAATTTCTTAAAAAAAGGAGAAGGTACATCTAAGATAAAAAAACTAAAAAGACAAAGGCACGAAAAAGGTGAGGGACGACTCAATTTAGTCCTGCCTCTGCCTCTAGTTTTCGGAAGGGAGCCAGTTAACAAATTGGTAAGGTGTGTACCATTACCCGAAGTAACCAAAGTATTATCCTTTAGATTCCTGAACTCAAGTAGGTAACCATTTTTCTTCTTTCTACTGGACGTGTAAACCTGTCATTCCTCATACGAAGATTGATCATTCATATTAGGTGATAGAACTGTAGTAGAAGGATTGTCAACAGTTGTAAACACAATAGGTTCTAGTGTATCGCCTCTGCACCAGATACTTCTTGAAGATGGGGAGCTGCAAGGTTCTCATAATTATCGATCCGAACACTACGCTTTATAAGGATCCTTTAATATTTTTTCAATAAGGTTTGAAGGAGTAGGTTGCCCAGCATAGTCATTCGACATCATATCAAATCACAGAAACAGAAATAGTATTGGCAGGAAGGGGATCCACAGAGGAAATTAAATTAGACCCCAACTCCTGTCTTGTGGTAATTTCCTCCACAGGTTGAGCAGATGTGTCCAGAGCAACGGGATTAGACCCATCCTTATTCACTTGAGCTTTAGATTTCAAATTAGGATGAAGTTTGTGATATTTATCAAGGGTATGCCTAAACATCTTACAATGGGTACAATAAAACAGTCAATATTCCATGACAATTTGTTGCCAATATCCATCATGAATTATTCCCAGCCAGCTTCAGTAATATCAGGTAAAGCAATATCTATTTTCATAAGTATTCTGACCATAGAAGGTCTGGTTAGATTGAAACTAGGTAAACTAAATCATGGTTAACTAATGATTAAAAAAGTGCAGCTTGAGACCAGATAAACTAAACCATACTGGTACAGTTAAAGATTCATGATTTGGGTCAAAATCGGGAGGCCACTTGAGTAACTTCATTGACTCGTCTGTAATATTAAGATATTTTTTGGTGAATATTCGAGCGTAGTCTTCAGTCATTGTTAACTAAGTCAATACATATCTCCCATCAAAGAGTCTCACTTTCCACTTTCCTACTAGTTTGAGATCATCAAAACTCTTTATGATAACTTCCATAGGTGGGTGCCCCCNTGAGAGTGAGAATGTCGAAACACATGACAGTGGGTGCAATAATGTGGGATCTGTTCGAGTTCCACCCATTCCAAAAACCCTGGTGTTGTAAATAGATCTCCCCAAGGAAAAAGTAAATTAATGTCTCGTTCAATTAAAACTCTGGCCTCAGAAGGACAACTCAGATTAACTGTAGGAATATCAGTTTTGAGGGGTTTACCGTAAACCATAGCTAAGGAGTAGAGAAGCTCGTGATTGAAGAGATTAAACTTCAGACCCGGGAAGCGCAGCAATGCATGAATGGTAGGAGGTTCAGTGAGAGGGTTAAAATTGACCTTCCATTTTAAAACTTTTATGACACAGTTATCTATTCGAACGAGTCTTCCGCAAACAAATAGACATAGTTTTCGTCATCTGATAATTGTATAAGAATATGCCTACCGTACAATTTACTAATCTTCCATTCCCCTTTCAGCCGCATTTGCTCAAAATCTTTTCGAATTAGCTGGAGTATGAGGTTTCCATAGATGAACTTACCTACTAAGACCAACCGGCAGGATGAAGCTAAGGTAGAGATCTTGACCTTAGAAAGAGATTGCAAGCTTACCAGTTTTGCAGGATGTTTCTTTTTAGGCAATCCGGTGTAAATGCCCAATACTAAAATATTGTACATGAAATAGGGGTGTGAGCGGGGTTATCGTCGACAAGGGTGAAGCCCCGAGGCCATCTCGACATGCAACGAGTGCACGCTAGAAAACCGCGGCCAAAGACTGCAAATGACGCAAACCGCCACGTATCAGGGTAACGAGAGACTACGTCAGGAAGAGGAAGGTGACGTTCCAGAAAGGCTCTGCCAGAAACTGCAAAGACGAAGCAAATGGAGTGAAGCCGGTGGAGTGAAGCCGAAGGATTCAACGCAGGGAATCACCATCGGGCGAAACCCTAGCAGAGCTACCCGCCGATGTACGTACATATATATATATATATATATATAAGCCCAAGGGCTAATATATTCTAGAGAAAAAAATACAGATAGGTTGCATGAGTGGGTCCAAAAGTGGGCACCCAACCAATACGGTACACCACACACAAATTTCTAAAAAAAAGGAGAAGGTATATCTAAGATAAAAAAACTAAAACGACAAAGGCGCGAAAAAGGTGAGGGACGACTCAATTTAGTCCTGCCTCTGCCTCTAGTTCTCTGAAGGGAGTCAGTTAACAAATTGGTAAGGTGTGTACCATTACCCGAAGTAACCAAAGTATTATCCTTTAGATTTCTGAACTCAAGTAGGTAACCATTTTTCTTCTTTCTACTGGACGTGTAAGCCTGTCATTCCTCATCCGAAGATTGATCATTCGTATTAGGTGGTAGAACCTATTGTCAACCGTTGTAAACACAATAGGTTCTAGTGTATGTGAAGTATGAGTTGTCGCCTCTGCACCAGATACTTCTTGAAGATGGGGAACTGCAAGATTCTCATAATTATCGGTCCGAACACTACGCTTTATAAGTAAGGATCCTTTAATATTTTTTCAATAAGGTTTGAAGGAGTAGGTTGCCCAGCATAGTCATTCGACATCACATCAATCACAGAAACAGAAATAGTATTGGCAGGAAGGGGATCCACAGGGGCAATTAAATTAGACCCCAACTCCTGTCTTGTGGTAATTTCCTCCACAGGTTGAGCAGATGTGTCCAGAGCAACGGGATTAGACCCATCCTTATTCACTTGAGCTTTAGATTTCAAATTAGGATGAAGTCTGTGATATTTATCAAGGGTATGCCTAAACATCTTACAATGGGTACAATAAAACAGTCAATGTTCCATGACAATTTGTTGCCAATATCCATTATGAATTATTCCCAGCCAGCTTCAGTAATATCAGGTAAAGCAATATCTATTTTCATAAGTATTCTGACCATAGAAGGTCTGGTTAGATTGAAACCAGGTAAACTAAACCATGGTTAACTGATGATTAAAAAAGTGCAGCTTGAGACCAGGTAAACTAAACCATACTGGTACAGTGAGAGATTCATGATTTGGGTCAAAATCGGGAGGCCACTTGAGTAACTTCATTGACTCGTCTGCAATATTAAGATATTTTTTGGAGAATATTCGAGCGTAGTCTTCAGCCATTGTTAACTAAGTCAATACATATCTCCCATCAAAAAGTTTCACTTTCCACTTTCCTACTAGTTTGAGATCATCAAAACTCTTTATGATAACTTCCATAGGTGGGTGCCCCCACTAAAATTTTTCAATAAGAGCGAACTTGCATTTTTCTGCAAGGGTTGAAATTTCTAAATCAGAGAAAAAGAGTGTTGTTTTTCCACATTTGCGATTTGCCTTATTAACAAAAGGGCAATCACCTGTACAATCATGAAAATTCTTATAGGTTGTGGTGAAGACAACTGCGGACTCCACCTGAAGATTACCCAACCACATGGGCAAATAAAGCTTTGTCAGGTTCAATCGAAGCAGAGAGCGCCATCAGAGCAGGGAGATCCACCTGCTATGACTTCCCGATGTAATCGCGGAAGCAGGGAGAGCCGAAGGTGCAGAGATCTGAAGCTGTCAGTGTCGCCTGCTACAAAGCCCCGNGAGATTACCCAACCACATGGGCAAAGAAGGCTTTGTCAGGTTCAATCGAAGCAGGGAGCGCCATCAGAGCAGGGAGATCCACCTGCTATGACGTCCCGATATAATCGCGGAAGCAGGGAGAGCCGAAGGTGCAGAGATCTGAAGCTGTCAGTGTCGCCTGCTACAAAGCCCCGATAGAATCACGAAAGCTACGAAGACTTTCAACGTCGAAACAGACGGAACAAATGAAAGCGCAGTAAGAAACACTGTAGCGCGAGCCGACGAAGCAGAATATGGGAGGATATGGAAGCGGAGGGACGAAGAAACAGAGGATTAAAGGGATATAAATGTTCTACAACGTCCCGATATACATATACATATACATACAAACCAAATTATATAACTTACCTCTCAAACTTTCATGCATAAAGGTTTATTTCATTCTAGTCCCAAAGACGTAACCAAGCTTCAAGCTCCAATTGTTGCACCTATGCCCGCTTGGCCNGGATGAAGAAACAAAGGATTAAAGGGATATAAATGTTCTACGACGTCCCGATATACATATACATATACATACATACCAATTTATATAACTTACCTCTCAAACTTTCATGCATAAAGCTTTATTTCATTCTAGTCCCAAAGACGTAACCAAGCTTCAAGCTCCAATTGTTGCACCTATGCCCGCTTGGCCCTGCACTAGTCGCGAAATGGCCAAGCCACAGCACAAGAAAAAATCAAAGAGGATTAAAGGGATATAAATGTTCTTAATCATATGTGTGTGTAACATAAATTAACTTAAATTAATCCCTGCACTATACTTTCATCCATCGTTGCATGCCATGCTTAGTAGATAAGCTATGGTGGTTTAAATTTTCAAACGGGGATTTAGTGGAAAATAAGTGTAATTAAAAAATATTCTAATAAATTATATTAACGGAATTTATAACATCAAATATGTTAATTTTTATACACTTTAATATATTAAATAAATTGGAACAAAATATAATTTTATACAATTAGTTCAGAAGAATCAGGGAAATACAAAAAAATAGGGCATATTGCAAAATAAACCCAACTTACATGTTTTAGTCAGAATTGGGTGTTATAAAAATCAAGAGGACGACAAGCTTGTAAGAAATTGGGTGAAAAGAGTTTATAGGTTAGATTGAAGTTTTCCCTTTTTACGTTAATTTATTTACTTAGCACTGAATACATTAGGATTTAACATATTTATCACCTATATTTCAGTATTTATATCATCTAGCACTCTATTTCCGAATCTCACCAGAAGTTCAATAAAGATGTCGACCAGAATTATGTTTAAAAGGTCAGCTAGGATCAAACAAAGAGGCCAATGAAGATTAGGCAAAACAACTAACTAGGATCAAGAAAAAGGCTAAATATAATTAGAAAACAAAACAGACTCAAATTAGGAAAAGGCCGACAAGGTTTGAGTTTCCTATAGAAAGAAAATGCTAGGGTAGGTGTTGCTTTTTATTTTGTTTTAATGTTTTAAGTGCTACATATGCAAATATATAAATCCTAATATTTAATGCAGAATGAAGAGAGAAGCGCACATAGCACACTTATGTTTTCTTTATAGTGCAATCCAATCTCTTAAAAAAAGGATTGCACCAGAGATCAAAGCCACTTAAAATGGATATTCAGGAATAAAAGACGGACAAAAATTATGACGTAATGACTAACTTTTCTCTGCTGCAATATTTAAAGTAAATGAATCTGTTTTTCTTGAAGGTATCACAACCTGAAAATAAATAGTATGAATGATGTATGAAAATTACGATTACCTCCAAATCAGCATCAAAACTCTTTCCACGAATAATCCTAGTTGGTCGTGAATACACCTCAATCACTTTGTGGAAAAGGTCACTTTTGGAGAATTCTTCCATCTGCATTTAATAGTGATAATCAAGAACACGAAATGCACTTAACACAAGCTACATTGAAATCCTTTGAATTTCTTCAAACATACGAAGTATTTTTTTTATCACCAGCCCCAAATAGTTGGAAGAAGTCTAGGATGATTGCATGGTAGATGTGTCAACAACAAATTTTATCATTTGACACAAATCCCTATAAACTTTTTTAGCAAAAAACATTCCAATCCAAATTAAATATCATGTAGAGATCTGATTTTAGAAAGCATATAGTTACACTGACCGTCTCGACAAGAGGAATCAAATGATACCAAAATTGGTCCAATCCGAGTTCGATCAAGCCCGAATCAAGCCATTAAACCATATTTGGAGAATTTAAGAAGTTAAAATGGAGGGTACTCCAAATTTCACATGCCTTTAGTCAAATCAAGTGTCTCAATGAGAGGAATCTAATGAGCCCAAGATCACAAAACTTCGAGGTCATTAAAGCCTTTAAATCATAAAAAAAAATCATACGATCAAGTTGAATCAATGTGAGCAATTCAATCGTGTGGTTATGGAAGTTATTCGCTAAAACAAAACGTCACTCCCCTAGGGGCTATAAATAAATCCCTTCTCTTCACTTAGAAAAAGAAGAAGTCGAANAAGGTTATTAAAGCCTTTAGATCATAAAAAAAATCATACGATCAAGTTGAATCAATGTGAGTAATTCAATCGTGTGGTTATGGAAGTTATTCGCCAAAACAAAACGTCACTCCCCTAGGGGCTATAAATAAATCCCTTCTCTTCACTTAGAAAAAGAAGAAGTCGAATTCCAGTATTGTTCTTGTCACAACCCGGTCCGAGGCTTAAAACTAACCAAGAGAGGTACAGATGGTCAAACATTGANTCGAATTCTAGTATTGTTCTTGTCACAACCCGGTCCGAGGCTTAAAACTAACCAAGAGAGGTACAGATGGTCAAACATTGAAAATTAAAATTTTTCATATTTATTTTTATGACTAACTATTAATAAATGAAAAAGTCACAATCAAACTGAATTAAAACAGTATAATTAAATTTATCTGATTCCAGGTTGTTCATGTCTTCTATAAATAGTCTCTTATATTGCTCTTCTTTAAATAAATTAAAAATAATTGAAAAGTTAGTTTAAAACAAAAATGAGTTAATCAAAGCTCAGTGAATATTCAAACTCTTAAACTACATTAATACAAGAAAACAAAATAATATATAGGCTAGTTAAGTTTTTAATAAATTAATATAAACATCTGATATTTTAAAAATATGATGTTATTTAATGAATTTACTATATCAATAGCATATCTATATTATTTTATATCTGCACAACCGTCACAAGAGCAACGTCTAAACATTATNCCAAAGCTCAGTGAATATTCAAACTCCTAAATTACATTAATACAAGAAAACAAAATAATAAATAGGCTAGTTAAGTTTTTAATAAATTAATATAAACATCTGATATTTTAAAAATATGATATTATTTAATGAATTTATTATATCAATAGCATATCTATATTATTTTATATCTGCACAACCGTCACAAGAGCAACGTCTAAACATTATATCAATTAAGGTACTTCATTATCAGTACCCTTTTTCAATTACGTGCATGGGTGCATTAACGCTCTCTCACTAGTATCATAAATAACCGACTCAATCATAATTAATCATGCATATACAAGTAGTCAAAATAGACATCATTCATGTGTTCATCACAATGTGAATAATAAAGAAAATAATATATAAGATTCATAACAATTTGAATAATAAAAAAATAACATATAAACCAAATAAAGCTTGTACAAATATCATTAACTACTACTACAAAATAGTCGAGAAGAAACAAAATATTACTATAGATTAAAAGAAATGAGTACTCACCTCGATGTCAATTAATTAATCATAAATAACTAACTCAATCATAATTAATCATGCACATACAAGCATTTAAAATAGACATCATTCATGTGTTCATCACAATGGGACTAATAAAGAAAATAATATATAAGATTCATAACAATTTGACTGATAAAAAAATAAAATATATACCAAATAAAGCTTGTACAAATATCATTAACTACTATTACAAGTCGAGAAGAAACTAAATATTACTATAGATTTAAAAGAACTGAGTACTCACTTCGATGTCGATTAATTTTTTATTTGAATTTTCTTGATGTTGTATCTTCTAAAATTGATGCTTATAATAAAGATGAGTTTTTNGCTACTATTACAAGTCGAGAAGAAACTAAATATTACTATAGATTAAAAGAAATGAGTACTCACTTCGATGTCAATTAATTTTTTATTTGAATTTTCTTGATGTTGTATCTTCTAAAATTGATGCTTATAATAAAGATGACTTTTTATATTAAAAAATTTTAACTAGCTATTAACTTTACATTATTTAAGAATTAAATTTACATTATTTAATTAAAGGGGATGCACAAGAATGTGCAAATCATAGAG
Source organism: Phalaenopsis hybrid cultivar (assembly GCA_002079205.1). NCBI lineage: Eukaryota > Viridiplantae > Streptophyta > Magnoliopsida > Asparagales > Orchidaceae > Phalaenopsis > Phalaenopsis hybrid cultivar. The sequence goes on from JXCR01136990.1 coordinate 112,108, forward strand.
GAATTAAGTTGATGTGTCATACTTTAAAATTGTGGGAGAGGGTAATTGAACATAGGTTAAGATGTANTATATATCCTTTGGAGAGTTCTAGTGAAGAAATATGTTGATATGACTTATATTCAAGTTATTAAGGATATGTATACTATAGTTGTTACTTGTGTTCAAACTGAAGGAGGATTGACAAAATATTTTCCTATTTCTGTTNGATAACGTTCCAAGAGATATCCTTTGGAGAGCTATTGAGAAGAAATGTGTTGATATGACTTATATTTAAGTCATTAAAGATTCGTATGATAGAGTTGTTACTTGTGTTCAAACTGAAGGAGGATTGACCAATACATCAAGGATCGACTTTAAGCCCATTTCTTTTTTCTGTAGTTATGGATGGTCTTTCTGAACATTTANGTAGTTATGGATGGTCTTACAGGACATCTACAGGAGGATGTACCTTGGTGTATGCTTTTTGCTGATGATATCCNACTAGGAGAAAATTGAAATATGGAGGTCTACATTAGAGTCTAAGGCCTTTGTTTAAGTAGAACTAAAATTGAATACATGGAATGTAATTTTAGTAGTAATAGCTCTAGTGANTATCCTTCTCGTGGATAAGATGAGAGAAAAAGCCCAGAAAAAACTTGAATTATGGAGGTCTACAATGGATTCTAAAGGCCTTCATTTGAGTAGAACTAAAATTGAATACATGGAATGTAATTTTAGTATAGTACTCTAGTGACAAAAGTGTAACTTTGGATGATCAAATTATTAAAAGGTGTGAACTATTTAGNAAATGCTTCGGGCCTTTTGTGTCAAAGAAAAGTACCACTTAGACTGAAAGGAAAATTTTATAAGATAGTGGTGAGACCTGCAATGCTCTATGGCGCTGAATGTTGCCCTTTAAAAGAGAAGCATAACAATAAGTTAAGTGTTGTCGAGATGAGAATAATTAGGTGCATGAGTGGCTTTACACTTAGAGAAAAAATGCAAAATGAATATATTCGTGATAGGGTTGGTGTAGCTCCTGTGACGGACACAATTAGAGAAAATCGTCTTAGATGGTTTGGTCACATTAAACGTCGACCATCTGATGATCCGATTAGGA
>JXCR01136990.1:113297-142010 GCA_002079205.1 Phalaenopsis hybrid cultivar
AGGAAGACTTTGGCTTATGGTGTTAAAAATGATCTTAATTTACTAGAACAAAATGAAAATATCACACTAAATAGGACACAATGGAGAAAAAGGATTCATGTAGCCGACCCCACGTAGTGGGATTAAATCTTTGTTATTGTTGTTGTTGTTGTTGTATGCTTTAATATTTATTTTTTTAATCATATTATACGTTGTTGTTATTGTTGAAAAAGGATTCATGTAGCCGACCCCACGTAGTGGGATTAAGGCTTTGTTGTTGTTGTTGTTTGTTGTTTATTTTAATATCATGTTATTTGACATTATATTTGAGTGTACTATCTAAATCGTATTTTCTTTGTTATGCGTGTCTAGTTTTTTCAGCACACAAATCCTGTGATTCCTATCATGTAACACTCAAGATCTCGTATAATATGATGGTCCTAGTAGGTGGCATAGAGGAAAAAAATGTGCAGTGATATTCTTTGACAATAACATCATGATAGTTAACATACATGCTTATTTTATTTAAAATAATCATTGATACAGTTTCAAAATGAATGTCTACTATTTTGTTCAGGCTTTTTTATTCATTTAAGTATATAATTATGGAGTTACCACCATTTACTTGTTTTCTGTAATTTAATATTCCTAAAGCCGATCTTTTTCTCCATCCCCTAAATCTTGATGGAGTTACCACCATTTAGATTGGTTAACTACTATTGTTGTCCCATTATTAAAATAAAGGGCCACCTTCTCCAGATAGTCCTATACATAGTCCTCTACGTAATCTTGTGCAATCATATGCATGGTCATATACATAAAGAAGATTTTTAGTTAATAAAATGTCTTGAGTGCAGCGCTACAGAGTTTGTATCTACTCAAGACTGTTTAAATCTGTAGCTACAGTCAATTTATTGCTCATGGAGATTTAAATAGTTTTGAGGAGTAGAATACGTATTGTTGAGCAATAAATTTAGTCAATTAAAGAGCAAATAAGTCGGCCCAAGCCCAATCAATACCTATCTAGATGCACAATATAGGGGAAGAGTCATTTGATGAGCACGCCCCAATTGAAGAATACAATATCAGGAAAAAAGCAACTTGTATGTAAAAGAACAAGTAAACCTCCTCTCCAGTCAACCCCAATCCATGAGGCAATAAGCAACAACATAGTCAAATCAATAACAAGCAAGTTGTAAGCTTCACCTGTAATTGAGTTTTTTACCTAGCCAAAGCCCTCAATTCTTGTTGCCCAAACTAAAAGTTTACCATTATATGTGTTGGAAAGAAGAACGAATCAATAATAAAAGTAGTATTTAAAAGTTCAATCAAATTGGAGAGAAAAAAGAAGATAAGAAGAAAATAATAAGTTGAAAAGCAAGCAATAGCTAAAATTCCATTAACACCATAGAGCCGAAAAAAGACTTAAAAAAAGAAGGAAAATAAAAGCAGTTAAAGAAAAAGTTGAATGGGAAAATCCCAAGGATGTTGAGCATTATATCTAGCAAGTTAACTTTATTGATAAAATTTCTTTCAATACACGCATGCTAAACTTCTTAATTATAAAATTAAAAATGTTGGACTACCTTGCAACCAAAACAGGCTTCTATAGTTGTTAAATTCCTAGCTTGGAAACTGATATCAAAGGATACAATGGATTTCATTGATGAATGTTGTGCATGATATGATGACAAGTGAATTTATACTATTTTTCTAATGTAATTTTCTAAATTCTTTAAGATACTTAAATTAGTTTTTCTTATGAATTATGGTGGTGATATCGTTGTGGCTGTTGGCAAATATTGTTATGATTACGGGTAATATTGATAATCTACTTACAAATGAAAGTTTAAACGACGTTCATGTAGATCCATTAATATATTATTTTAGAAAAATTATACTTTCTCCTGGATTATATAAGGCATTTCTCTATATTTCATGTCTGTACTCGATTAGTAACAAGAGTGCTAAATAATTAACTATAATGATTGAAATTCATTTGTTAATAATTTCCAACTATAATTATTTTTATTTATAGTGCTACTCTACTTTTAATATTGTGAAACAAACTAAGATTTATGTCCCCCTGTTGACCTCACTTTTGGTCGAGGTCTAGTTTTTCACTTTAGTAGCCTAGGGTCTAACCATAGGTATTTCCTATTAACTATTCCTAGAAAACTAGAAAATGAACCCTCACCATTAAAAATTCTAAACTCCTCTTTACTCAACTTGAAGTTCCACATAGTGGTCCTAATCTCTACCACTTAGTAGGTGGGGTCATTATGGGGGAGCTCAAGGAGAGTTCCCATAGAACTACTTGCCCTTAGGGTTGACTATGGGTGTTGGTCTAGAGCTAAGGCACTCACTACACTCACAATCACTCACAAATACAAACCCAAAATTTCTTGACTTTGATCCCTTAATCCTTTAGGAGACTCANACCAAGTAATCCTATAAGAACTCCTCTTGAATCCTCTCACAATGATCTTACCTATTAAATGCTAGAAGTTAAGATCAATTTGTGAAACTTCAAGTTGAGTAAAGAGAAGAGTTTGAATTTCTAATGGTGAGGATACCTTTTCTAGTTTTCTAAGACTAGTCAATAGGAAAGTCCTATGGCTAGACCTAGGCTACTAAAGAAGTTTTCTAGACTTCAACCAAAAGTGAGGTCAACAATTACTTTCAAGTGCAAACAATCCCCATTCAAAGCAATTTATGATAAATTAGTCGAACACATAACTGATTAAATTGCAGAAATTTTAAGATCACTACATGTTCATCTTTTTCTAAGGTTGATGTCTCTTCAACAATATGTATCACTGACACTGTAACTTCTGGGATGTTGGAATATTGAGAGCATATTTTTCAATTTTGGTTGACGTGAGCTGAGATTCACTACATATGATGGTTTGGTTGCCTAATCAAGGAGTAGTGTTTTGGGATAAAGAGTCTTTGTCTATTTTAAATTCCATTAATTTTTATAAAAAATTAATAACACAAACATCTAAATAATCATAATAAATTTATTAGTACATTCATAAATTTTTTAATTAAAAATTTAATTTTTTCATATCATATAAAATACCTAGAGATTTTTTTTCTTAGAAATGTGCATGAGTTTTCAAGCTAAATATAATTAGTAAGATGCTATATGAAGAATTTTAGTAAATCAAATTTTCATTATAATAGAGAAGCTATTATCATAGACAACTTTTGGCTACATGAGTGGACATGTCATTTTATTAATGGTGATCATATTTTAATGGCAATGGTAAAAATGAAACATTTTATTATTTTCACAATATTATGATTACTAAGGTCGATCTTATTTTCAAAAATTTCATTAAAAAGGGTGGGACGTTTGTAGGACCTGATGATATCCCAATTGAAGAGTGGAAATATTTGGGAGATTTGAGAGTTTCTTGGCTTAATAAACTCTTTAATATTATTTTAAAAACTAAAAAGATGCCTGAGGAGNCCTCTATGAGATTCCTACAAAGCAAGAAATTTTCACTACTTTCAAGGATATCAACTCTAATAAAGCTCCTAGTCTGGATGGTTTTACTTCTTCCTTTTATGTTGCTTGTTGGGATATTATCAAAAAATAAGTTACCCTTGTTGTTCAATGCTTTTTTAGGGGGGAAGATCCTGGGAAGTATTTTTCTTCTTCTACGATTGTGCTCATTCCCAAAGGGGCTGACAAGTCTAGCTGGGATAAATTTAGACATATCTCCCTCACCACTGTCATATCTAAAGTTTTGAGTAAATTGTTGCTTAGTAGGCTTCAACCATTGTTACTGAAAATCATCTCCCCGCATCAATCTGCTTTTGTTAAAAGTTGTGAGATCACTGATAATATCTTACTTATGCAGGAGATTATTGAGGATCTTGACAAAAAGTGTCGAGGTAGTAATATGATCCTCAAGCTGGACATCAAGAAGGTTTTTGACACTATTAATTGGGATTTCATTATTAATGTTCTGTGAGACCGTAGTTTTCATAGTAATTTCATTTCTTTGATCTCGAGATGGTTACAAAATAATCACTACAGTGTTCTTGTCAATGGCAATTCTTATGGTTTCTTCTCTGCTCAAAGAGTAATTAAACAATGTGACCCTTTATCCCCTACAATTTTTATCATTGCTTTTGACTATTTTTCTTGTTTAGTCAACGATATGCAGGAGAAGAAGACTTGTACTCAATTCCAACACAAATCCACCATTTTAGTAAGTCATTTGGCTTATGTGGATGATGTGATTCTTGTTTCTAATGCAAGTAAAAATTCCATTAGAATGCTGATGAAAGTTCTTAATGAATTTCAACATAGTTCCGGTCTTCATTTTAATAAGGAGAAGCGTAAACTTTATTTTGGCAAGTATGTTAAAAACTCCATAGCTTCTTGGGTTGTATCCTTTACTGGTTATCACTCAGCTTCGCTTCCTCTTAAATATCTTGGTGTGAATTTATTACGGGGCCGTAGGAAGCAAACTCAATTTGATGATGTTGTGGATAAAATTAAAGGTAGATTTGATGATTGGCGGAATGTCTTCCTTTCCAATGGTGGGTGTCTCGCCTTACTTAAAAGTTTTTTAATCAGCATTCCTATGTATTCTCTTCAAATCCTCACTCTCAAGAGGAGCACTCAGCTTTTGTTAGAAAGAATTTTTAATCATTTTCTTTGGTCTGGGAGCCATTCTAGGAAGCATTGGTCTAATTTTAATAAGACTTGCAAGCCTAAGACTGCTGTTGAGTTAGGGATTAAGAACTTCAATCAAATCTCTGATATCAACATGTGTAAAATGTGGTTTAAGTTTCGCTCTAATTACTCTCTTTGGGTCAATTTCCTCCATCACAAATATTGCTCTCAACTCCACTCTACATTAGTCAACTGGAAGGTGGGTGACTCCAGGATTTGGAAAGCTATTCTTAAAGCTAGATCTGTGGCTGGGAAATTTATCTTTTGGGACGTTGGAGAGGGGAGAATTTTGGTTTGGCACAATGGGGGTTGGGTGATGATGTTTTCACTTTACAGCAAGTGATTTGTAACGATTTGATTATCTCTAATTTATGGCTTGATGGTAATTGGGATGTTGCTAAATTAAATGACATTTTTGCAGTTCACGCATCCAAATTTTTAAAAATTCCTATAAGGAATAATTTCAAGGACACTCCTTTCTGGAAATCCTCGGTGTCCATTTCTCCCACCAAATTGATTTATACTAAGCTCTATCATTTTAGAGATTGGCGTTAAGGGCATACTATTTGGAACAAACTACTGTCTCCATCTATCTCTTTCTTTTTATGGAGGTTCTTTATTGACATGTTGACTTTTGATGATATAATGAAAATGAAAGGTTTAAAGTTGGCTTCTCAATGCTATTTATGTAAAAATGAGCAGGAAACTACATTGCATTGGGAGATCATTTTCATCTTAAATGGCTTCACTCTACTTCTATTGCTGATTTTTTATATATTTGAAGAACCGTCTCCTTGGTGGACAAAAAACTATTTTGGTTTCCGTTGGTGGTGCTTTGGTTCATATGGGTTGCGAGAAACGAGGCCAAATATGGAACATCTCTTTTTGCCCCTACCATTATTGTCTCTTATATCCTTGCTCATTTGAATAGAGCATGTCATGCCTTATGTGTACCTTGTGATGGAATGCAGTCGAAGTTGGGTAGGAAGGCCATTTTATTTAGATGGCAACCCCCACCTTTTGACTGTTTTACATTTAATATTGATGGGAGCTGGCTTTCCAGTGCGCTGGTGCTGGTGGTGTTCTGCGGAACCACTGGGATAAATGTTTATATTTTTTTGCTACTCCTATCCTTGTCTCCTTTCCTTTAGAGGCTGAAGTCTGGGCGCTTTTATTGGGTGTGTAGGTGGTTGCTAACCTTAAACTATCTAAAATCATTTTTGAAATGGATTCTCGAATTCTTATTGATATGTTCTATAAAGCTGATAGGACTAGATGGGATTTGTTTGGCATTATGAGAAGAATTTGTAATATTATTGAGAGATACAATTTATCTATTCAATTGTCTTTCATTTATCGCGAAGGCAACGCGCCGGCAAATCGGTTGGCTAGGAAGGGTAAGGATGCCACTGTCTTGTTCAATAGGGTTCATCCCCCTTCGCATTTAAAGATTCTATTGAATGGTGATTTACTCCCAACACCTTATATTAGACTTTAGGGGCTTTCTTTGGTCCCAATCTGGGACTTTAGTTCCTTTTTCCTTTGATAATCTTGGGGTTATTCTGGTTTGTGGCTTGCGGCATCCTTGCTAGCTGATTGGAAACCTTCTATGGGCTGCTTATTTCACTTTTTTGGTGGCTCCTTATTGGCTTTGGAACATTACGGTATTGTTGTGCCATATTGGAGGTTTTCATATTATTTTAGTGCTCATTTTCGAATGGGATTTTATGCTTTACTGGAGAAGTGTTTATCATGTTTTATATGGCTGTTATGGGAGATTTTCGGGCACTGTTCTTCACTGGGGCTGCTGCCTTACTCGCCTGGAGCCTTTCTGTCTCTCGTGCAGTAACTTCTTTGCTTTGGATTTGGTTCTTTTTGGTCATTATCCTTATTGTGTTGCCAGAATTTCTTGTTGCAGGTGTTTTGGGCTTCTTTTTATAGTAGGTTATAGGGATTATGCCACGGTTTTTTTGGGTCACTTGCTATGTGCCGAGACTATCGTATCTGTTACATCTCGACTGGAACATCGCGTGATTCTGCATTCCTACCCAACTTCAGACACTCTTTGTTTCTCTTGATACTCTCCATTACAGCTAATTTTTTGGTGCTTTCATGTACATGTGCATTTTGGGTATACTTCTTTGCTTGGTATAATTTTTGGGTTACTTGTACTTTTTGGGTATGCGATACCTTCAGGTTTTTTATTCTTTTTTGTGTGGAGTAAAAGAATATATATATATATATATATATATATATANATTGCCCGAAACCAGGACAAAACCCAATCTCAACCTACACAGCACAAAACCTCAAATTAATTGGCTCTATACAAGAGTGAAAGAAGCCAAAGCCCCTTCAAATTATCCTTCCACAGAGCCTCTACCATAGCTCTCAACCAACACCCAAAATCGGCTTTGGTCGAAATCATATATAGGCCTTACACCAGAGCCAGAGACTTTATCCCTAAGCTCTTTAGGACATAACGAAGGTGTGAAAAATCTCTTATTGAGGCTACACCTCTCGGAGCAAAGGTATAACCTCACTCACTCTCCCGAGCCACTCTGATTGAGGCTACACCTCTCGGAGCAAAGGTATAACCTCACTCACTCTCCCGAGCCTTTAGGCTCCATTTATAATGGCTTAATTTCATGGCCTATTAACCGTATAGATATGTTCGTCTCACTTTACCTCTCAGAGCAAAGGTATAACCTCACTCACTCTCCCGAGCCTTTACGAGCTCTCCATTTATAATGGCTCAATTTCATGGCTTATTAACCGTATAGATATGTTCGTCTCACTTAGACAAGTCCATAGGAGCAAAGGTATAACCTTACTCACTATCCCGAGCCTTTACGAGCTCTCCATTTATAATGGGCTTAATTTCATAGCATCTTAATTGTATGGATATTTATGATCTAGGCATGAAAGAAACCTCTTCTAGCTTACCTGCTACAGATGAGGAGTCTGAGTTTGTTACAGAGCTGGAAATACCACCAACTTCAGATGTTCTTTGCATGGGTTGCCCTACCTGCAACGTCGAGATACTTGCACGAGCGTCAGCTACAGGGGCATTCGTGGAGTGCCCGAACTGTAATGTCCCACACTTACAGCACTACAACACCTTTAAGGAGTATGTTTCTACTGATGATGGATCTCAGACTACTGATTACCTAATGGATACAGAGTCATATGTCCTCATGGATGCATGCCATATGTTCCATGGGGTATAGAGCCATACGTCCCGTCAGACGCAGAATCATACATTCTATTAGAGCCAAAGTCAGCACTAACTTGGGTTCCTGCAAATGTTGAAATAAGGGAATTTCCTCGACAACCGCCAATCATAAGCATGACAGAATATTATAGAATAAGCAAAGTGAACAAAAGAAACTTTGAAGTCTACAAAGAAATACAAGGGAGATTCATCAACATATTAGAAGCTTTGGAATTATACACCAAGGTCTTCTTAGAAAGTGATGAACAAAGCATTCTCGACTGCATTTTTTACCTCTCTTTTAGGATTGATCATTAACTTTCAATTCTCATTTTAGAATCCGTCTTGAACTTTTGATTCACTCTTTTCGAGGTCGGTCCTTAACTTCTGACTCTCTTTTGAGAATGATCATTAACTTTCAATTCTCATTTTTGAATCAGTCATTAACTTCTGATTCACTCTTTTTGAGATCGGTCCTTAACTTCTGACTCTCTTTTGAGATTGATCATTAACTTTCAATTATCATTTTAGAATCAGTACTTAACTTATGATTCACTCTTTTCAAGATCGGTCATTAACTTATGATCTTCTCTTTTGAGATTGATCATTAACTTTCAATTCTCATTTTAGAATCAGTCCTTAACTTCTGATTAACTCTTTTCGAGATCAGTCCCTAACTTTCAATCATCTCTTTTGAGATTGATCATTAACTTTCAATTCTCATTTTAGAATCAATCTTTAAATTCTGATTCACTCTTTTTTGAGGTTGGTACTTAACTTCTGACTCTCTTTTGAGATTGATCATTAACTTTTAGTTCTCATTTTAGAATTAGTTCTCAACTTCTGATTCACACTTTTCGAGATCACTCCTTAACTTTCGATCCTCTCTTTTGAGATTGATTATTAACTTTCAATTCTCATTTTAGAATCAGTCCTTAACTTCTGATTCACTCTTTTTGAGATCGGTCCTTAACTACCGACTCTCTTTTGAGATTGATCATTAACTTTGAATTCTCATTTTTGAATCAGCCATTAACTTATGATTCACTCTTTTTGAGATCGGTCCTTAGCTTCCGATCATCTCTTTTGATATTGAACCTTAACATTTAATTCTCATTTTAGAATCAGTCCTTAAATTTTGATTCACTCTTTTTGAGATCGGTCCTTAACTTCCAACTCTCTTTTGAGATTGATCATTAACTTTCAATTCTCATTTTTGAATCAATTCTTAACTTCTGATTCACTCTTTTCGAGATCAATCCTTAACTTTTGACTCTCTTTTGAGATTGATCATTAACTTTCAATTCTTATTTTAGAATCAATCCTTAACTTCTGATTCACTCTTTTTGAGATCAATCCTTAAGTTCCGATCCTCTCTTTTGAGATTGATCATTAACTTTCAATTCTCATTTTAAAATCAGTCATTAACTTCCGATTCACTCTTTTCGAGATCGGTCCTTAACTTCTGATCCTCTCTTTTGAGATTGATCATTAACTTTCAATTCTCATTTTTGAATCAGTCCTTAACTTCTGATTCATTCTTTTCGTGATCGGTTCTTAACTTCTGATCCTCTGTTTTAGGATTGATCATTAACTTTCAATTCTCATTTTTGAATCAGTCCTTAACTTTTGATTCACTCTTTTTTGAGATTGGTCATTAACTTCCGATCCTCTTTTTTTAGATTGATCATTAACTTTCAGATCTCATTTTTGAACTAGTACTTTCCTTCTGATTCACTCTTTTTGAGGTCGGTCCTTAACTTCTGACTCTCTTTTAAGATTGATCATTAACTTTTAATTCTCATTTTAGAATCAGTCCTTAACTTCTGATTCACTCTTTTCGAGATCGGTCCTTAACTTTTGATCCTCTCTTTTGAGATTGATCGTTAATTTTCAATTCTCATTTTTGAATCAGTCCTTAACTTCTGATTCACTCTTTTCGAGGTCGATCCTTAAACTTCTGACTCCTTTTGAGATTAATCCTTAACTTTCAATTCTCATTTTAGAATCAGTCTCTAACTTCTGATTCTCTCCTTTCGAGATCGGTCCCTAATATTTTGATCCTTTTTCTGACTTTCTTTTTGGAATCAATACCTAAATTTTAATTTCCACATCGGGGTCATCACTTACATACTGATTCCCATTTTCTATAATCATCTAAAATCTAATAACTCAAAACCTACTCACCAATTCCCAGCAAGAGTTCCTTCCTCCAAATCTCGATCAAATATTCACCTACTAATCTTCTAGCGGAAACAAAAAGCACACCCAAATTCTACACTCCTTTTGTGTCAGTTGACTTAAGAGTCTATATTAGTTTTATTGATCTCATTGGTCAATGACAATACGCGCAGTGTGCTTGCCTAACACACCACACCTATTAGGGGTCCATTTGTTCACCTCCCTTGTGTTGAAGTCTAGTTTTCCTCTATAGTAGCATAAAGTCTAGCCATACGTCTTTCCTATTGACTATTCCTATAAAACTAGAAAAGGAACCCTCACCATTAGAAATTCTAAACTCCTATTTACTCAACTTGAAGTTCCACATAGTGGGCATAACCTTTAGCACTTAGTAAGTGAGGTCATTATGGGGGAGCTCAAGGAGAGTTCCCATAGGAGTACTTGCCCTTAAGGTTGACTCTAGGTGCTGGTCTAGAGCTAAGGCACTCACTACACTCACAATCACTCACAATCACTCACAAATACAAACCCAAAATTTCTTGACTTTGATCCCTTAATCCTTTGGGAGACTCATGAAGATAGTCCTCTAAACCCACTAGCCCTAGGCAAGGGTTTAGCTAAGAACAGTACATAGAGGACTCAAATGGGGTATCCATTGGTCCATAGCTCATTTATGGTGGTTGATACCCCAATTCTACAAAAAATACCCAACTTGGCCTCTTGCCCCAAAACTTCCCCAAATTACCTAAGTACTCTTGAAACCCTAAATTTGGCCAAAATTCCCAAATTTATCCAAAATGCTCAAATTTGTTCAAAAATCATTTCAAACCTTTTTGAAAATATCCAAATTACCCAAAATCACCAAAAATTACTAAATTACCAAAAATGCCTTTCCTTAGCCCAAAATTTCAAAAATTTCAAAAAATCCCAAAAATTCCAAAACCTTCCAAATATTCCCACTTCCATTTTTGTCAACTACCACATGACCCAATTTGACCATTTTGACCAAAATCCCCAAATTATATTTAAAGGCCCAATCTTTCCCAAATGTACCTCAAATGTCCATCAATGTGGGACCAATATCCCCCAATTTCAATTTTAAACTCAAATTCACCTTTAATATGACTAATCTAAACCAAATTTGAGCTCAATTGGCCCATGCTTTGAGCCCAATTTTGATCTTACTCAAACCCCCAATTTTGGCCATATGACTTGATCTCACAAAATTGAACCCTATAGTGTACTCAGTTGGCCTCAATTTCAATCCTAAACTCTTAATAACATTCATAAACATCAAACTTCACCTTCAATTGGCCTTGGTGAAATCTCAATTTCATTTAATTTCAACTTAATTTCAAAAATCCACAAATTTGACCCCAATTGGCCATACCTCAAGATTCCACCAAATTGACTGCCCTAACTCCAAAATTGACACCCAATTCATGTTAAAAACTCTTCATAGCATTCCTATTGACCATTATCAACAATCAATTTAGACTTAGCCTAAGCCTAGCCCAATCTAGACCCAATTCTTGCCCAACATGCCTAAATTAATCAAAATTCCAAAATCCCTCAAATTGGACCCCCAATTGAACTCCAAATCACTTCAATCCTTCACCAAAAATGTTCATTACAATCATCTATACAATGTTAATCAATTAATTGGGCTCAAGGTCATGGCAAGCCTAACCCAAACCCACTTTTAGCCAAATTGACCTACATGGACCCCTTTACCAAAAATTCCCTAATCAAACCAAATTGGCCAACCGAAGAACACCACAGCAAAAAATTAAACCTTATTGGCCAGACTAAACCCCATGGAACCACCCAAATGAGCCATGGACCAAGGGATCCCCAAATCAAGGGATTTGATTCCAAATTTTCTTAAGTCAAGGATTTTTTTTGCCAAAACTAAACACCAACCCATTTAATTGTTGTGACAGATTCCCCTGGCTCACCTGACCTCCTAGTCACCTCCCCTGGCCAGGACGGCCGGCCTATGGCTAGAAAACACCAAAAACGTGAGCCACCCCCATGGAAACAAACCAATTTNATCAGGCACCTTCTAAGTTGCTATTTGATAAATTTTGAGGATGAAAAAAAAATTACGCTTGCTTCAAGAATGGGAAAATTGATGATAGATTATTTTAGTTTAATATCATCAATTTGGATCTCTTTTCCCAAAAATAAAAGATATCAATGCTATGATTACGGCGGACATAAATATTCTGGCAAATTCCAAGGACCTTCTCTTTGCATCTGTGAGTGTCTGTTTCTCTATAACTTACACCCATCTTTTTAATTGGAAGAGTCTAACAATCGTTTTTCCAGCTAAAAAGAAAATTGCCTGGACATACAANGCCCAGAAAAAACTTGAATTATGGAGGTCTACAATGGAGTCTAAAGGCCTTCATTTGAGTAGAACTAAAATTGAATACATGGAATGTAACTTTAGTATAGTACTCTAGTGACAAAAGTGTAACTTTGGATGATCAAATTATTAAAAGGTGTGAACTATTTAGATATCTTGGGTCTGTTGTTCAAAGCGATGGTGATATAGATGGGGATGTTAATAGTGGAATTCAAGTTGGTTGGTTGAAGTGGAGGAATGCTTCAGGCCTTTTGTGTGATAGAAAAATATTACTTAGATTGAAAGGAAAATTTTATAAGAAGGTGGTGAGACCTGCAATGCTCTATGGCGCTGACCTTAAATTGAAAAGAAAAATAAGACGGTAGTGAGAACTGCAATGCTCTATGGCGCTGAATGTTGGCCTTTAANATCTTTTGTGTGATAGAAAAATACCGCTTAAATTGAAAAGAAAAATAAGACGGTAGTGAGAACTGCAATGCTCTATGGCGCTGAATGTTGGCCTTTAAAAGAGAAGCATACAATGTTCTAGGCCAATCTCTATTCCTCGCGCAGTAATTCACTGAAACATACATCTCTATTCAACAACCCAACCCGAGCAGTTTCCAATTCATGTTTGAGTTTTATCAAAAACTGATCGCGGCGACTCACTTCATGAATAGCCTGAAGACTAGGTAAGTTGTCCTTNTATTTGAGTTTTATCAAAAACTGATCGCGGCGACTCACTTCATGAATAGCCTGAAGACTAGGTAAGTTCTCCTTTGATACCTTAGCATAGATAATGCCAGAATATTTGCTCCATAAATTTAAAAAGATAGAAGAATAATGCTCAATTGAGAGATTATCTTGAATATAATTACTCTTATCAACTTTCAGTTGAAAACGTCTTGCAATATTTATTTTTATTGTAGATGCGCTTCAAGTATTCCCACATTTCTTTAGCTGTCTCAAAAGATCGTAAATTGTTCAACATTAGAGCATCAATAGATCCCAAAATCCAAGAAACAATCCGAACATATTTTACCTCCCATTAACCAAGATCTTTCAGCTCTATAGATGTAGAGATAACCCATCAATATGACCCAAAGCTCCCCTTTCAAAAGTATCTTGAGCTGAAATTCCCATGCGACATAATTCTTTCTGTTGAATATGATAGCTAAGATTTCTGAAGATATTTTAAATAGTAGCTATAGCAGTGTACGAACAATAAAGATTGTCAAGGGCTTGAGTAGGCAGGTTGTTTGACATGAACAAAGAAGGATTGTGCGCTATTTTAGGGGGAGTAAGATCGTGCGCTATTTGGGCAGGAGAGATCAAATCGTGCTGAGTCCTGCCTACAGGGAGAAGCAGACGAACAAATGAAAAAATTAAAAAATAAAGCAGTTGAAGCAATCCAGAAGAGAGAATAACCCGATAGAGCGAATAGCCAAGTTCAGCAAACCAGACGAGCAAATGAAGCGAGAAGACAAGGCGAAGATGTCGATTAGGCGAGCAAAACAAGCAGACGAAGTGAGATGTCTAGGAGAGAAGGCCAAGAGAAGTGCTATCTAGGCAAAGGAGTGAGAGGTCCAGGAGAGGATGTCGACAGAGTAGACGAGCTGTGCGAGAAGTCAAGCGGACTAGACTCTTCGTCGATTTGCAGTCGAAGACACAGCCAAAGGTGTCGGCGAAGATGAAGTAGCTCTGAGTCAGAAAATGAAAGATCGATTTCAAAGACTAGCTTTGAAGACACCGAAGATTCGGGCCAGAACATTAGACATGGCTCTGATACCGTGTCAATGTTTTAAATAAATAGGCTGAATGTCTTTTTCCTTTGCTTTCATTGCAATAAATAATAGTTTGTACAATCTATTTTAGGTACATAATAAATTGTATAATCTATTTTAAGTAGTTTATTAATACATTTTCCTAATCTAAATATTAAACTAAACAGAAAGAATCTGAGCAATTAAAATGAGGAATTTAATGCAACAACTCAAAGAAAGAAACTCTTAATTTTGTCCGATTCCATTTACTCCTGATTAATATCTGATACCAGATGATACTATTCTAGAGCTCCTAGAAGGTGTTTGGGAAGCGGATTTGATAGATGGGTGGCTGTGGAATAGTGAGAGAAAAAACATGCAAGGTAAATGACGTGGAAGCTCCCTATTGAGCAATTCCATGACCCTGATCGTAAAATACTAAGATTCGTTAAATCCCCGATCCGAAACAGTAATATTACAAATTTAGGGTGTCTGATGATCGTGGA
The DNA here is from genome assembly GCA_002079205.1 of Phalaenopsis hybrid cultivar. Taxonomy (NCBI): domain Eukaryota; kingdom Viridiplantae; phylum Streptophyta; class Magnoliopsida; order Asparagales; family Orchidaceae; genus Phalaenopsis; species Phalaenopsis hybrid cultivar. The sequence continues at coordinate 127,987 of JXCR01136990.1, forward strand.
GAGTGGAACTAGACCCATGACTTCCAATTTTTACATTTATTTTCTTTTTGATTTCTTTCCTATTTCTCTAATTTTAATTAGGGTTTCTTCTATAAAACTATTTATATATTATTATTTCCTATTTTTTAGACTTTTGATNGTAAATAGGCCGAATATATTTTTCCTTTGCTTTCATTGCAGTAAATAATAGTTTGTACAATCTATTTTAGGTACATAATAAATTGTATAATCTATTTTAAGTAGTTTATTAATACATTTTCCTAATCTAAATATTAAACTAAACAGAAAGAATCTGAGCAATTAAAATGAGGAATTTAATGCAACAACTCAAAGAAAGAAACTCTTAATTTTTCCCGATTCCATTTACTCCTGATTAATATCTGATACCAGATGATACTATTCTAGAGCTCCTAGAAGGTGTTTGGGAAGCGGATTTGACAGATGGGTGGCTGTGGAATAGTGAGAGAAAAAACATGCAAGGTAAATGACGTGGAAGCTCCCTATGGAGCAATTCTATGACCCTGATCGTAGAATACTAAGATTCGTGAAATCCCCGATCCGAAATAGTAATATTACAAATTTAGGGTGTTTGATGATTGTGGAGAGTGGAACTAGACCCCCGACTTCCAATTTTTACATTTATTTTCTTTTTGATTTCTTTCCTATTTCTCTAATTTTAATTAGGGTTTCTTCTATAAAACTATTTATATATTATTATTTCCTATTTTTTAGACTTTTGATTTTGTTTGAGTTTTATGGACATTATATACTTTGATTTCTACCTATGGAGTATTATATAGTAGTCCTTTTGCAGGTGTGTTCATCTTGTGCAGTAATAAAGTGGTGAATTTCTTCGCTGCTCGTACCTCACTGTTCAATGATTTTTCTCGCTATTTACAACTGGGACAGCCACTGAGCAACATCTATCCTGTTAACACTATCAACCTTGCATATTTTCTTCCCTTGATATTCCATAACCACCCCCCATCAAAACAGTTTTACAAACACCTTCTAAGAGCCCTAGTATGGTATCAAGTTTTGAGCTTCATACTAAACTTGATAGATACAAATTGCCTTTGATATTTAGAGACGTAAAAACATAAAGGATGATTATAAAGGTTTATCAGGCACCTTCTAAGTTGCTATTTGATAAATTTTGAGGATGAAAAAAAAATTACGCTTGCTTCAAGAATGGGAAAATTGATGATAGATTATTTTAGTTTAATATCATCAATTTGGATCTCTTTTCCCAAAAATAAAAGATATCAATGCTATGATTACGGCGGACATAAATATTCTGGCAAATTCCAAGGACCTTCTCTTTGCATCTGTGAGTGTCTGTTTCTCTATAACTTACACCCATCTTTTTAATTGGAAGAGTCTAACAATCGTTTTTCCAGCTAAAAAGAAAATTGCCTGGACATACAATTTACTTCTGTAAAAAGAAAATAATGTTTGAGAGAAAAGGAAAAAACCAACTGTTTATTGTGGAAAAATATGAGCAATTATTTCATTTATTCAAGTTTTTACTCCTTGTTATTGTTGGGAAAGATTAAAGATTACATGATTGGAAAATTATATAATCACAACCTTATACTGTAGCAGTGTTACCGATATGAGACAGGCATATAACTAGTAACTTTCTTCAACAAATAGAAGATTTCCAAATGACTTCACTTATTTATTAACTTGTTAACAATGTAGCAAACATGATTGGAAAGGACACTGATATGAAATTTTTTAAAGATAAGAATATAGAAGCATTATAAAAAAACTACTTACATCAATTGCTGATTGTGCCGCCATATAAGGCCAATTTGCGCGCTCCGAGAGTATGGAACGAACTATCTCAGAACTTATGCCCTTATCTAGCTAACATAATTTCACATAATTCAAATAAGGAAAATAACAAATATCCCACAAGAAAAAGCAAATTAACAAGTTAGTCAAATTCCATAAGTTCCGCATATATGTTTCTGTAAATCATGCATAGAAAACCTCTAATAAAATTGGTTTCTTATATCAATTCAACGTGAACAATAATCTGCACCAATTTAAGATGAGAGAAAAAAATACTGTGAAGAATGCTATTTGAATAAAGTTTGATTAATACGCTTGTTTTATGATTATTTATTCACTTGGAGCCTTTCATACGATAATTAAAAATTTGTTGTTTACTTGAAAACTGAGCGTAACAACTCTTAGCCATAAACAATAAAAATCTACTCAGAGATAAATGCATTGTGTTCGTTACCACTCTATACAATAAAAGGCTAAGTTGATAAAAACCCAACAGAATGCCTCCCTTGGCGGTGGGATCCTAAACTGTTTGTAAGTTATAAACTAGCTCAAGATTACAGCGTACGGGAGCAAAATCACGGCACTCTCCAAAATTTCCTTTTCACCTATTTATAAAAAAGGATCTGAGATCTCGAATGTGCCAAAAAAAACTACAGAATATTCTGTACATATGATAAATACAAAAGATAAAAAGGTTAAGTGCTCTGAGTACAAACTCGGGCTTAAACTAGAAGTCAGTCGTGTAAAGGCGTCACTGGCTCCCAAATGGATATTAGATTAGGATTTGTCTGAGAATTATACAAAAAATTTACTAGCCCAAATGAATTAAGAAAGGGTAGACGAGATATAAACAAAGAAGGAAAATGCATTAAACTTGCTCAAGAAAGGGTAGACGAGATATAAACAAGGTGTATTAGAGTGAATTGTAGATCCAAATACCAGAAAGGTTGGAGTCTTTGACTTTCCCAAAATTCCCTATTTTTAAGCACGGTCTTGGGTGAACACCACAGGAAGAGCTATAAAATGACTTTAGATGTGATAAATATAATATAATATAGAAAATTAGGATAATTCCCTGAATGTGGACTCAGACTCAGCTAGTAATCGGTCGTAAAAGGAGTCACTAGGCCTCCTTGGTGGGCATAGTAGAGCCTTCAAATGGAGGCAACTGCTTCGGTTGGATAAACCCAGTGAGTTTGGTGATGGCTTTGGATAAGCTATTCCTTGAAGCTGGTGAAAATTCCACTTTAGTTGCCATGTAAGTCTGTCCAGTCTCGATGGGTAGATGCCTTGAACTCTGTTGGGAGTACTTAAGCCATGTTGTCCTTAAGCCATGTTGGAGAGTCAGCCCTGAACCAGATATTGTACGTTCTCACAGAACCAGAAAGTTCGTGCAAATTCATCGCTCATGAACTGATTGGCAAGTTCACATCTGAGTCCTTGTGGGAAATTTCTCCCTTAGGACGGAAGAGTTCACTCATGTATCATTTTGGGCATGTTCGCCCTTAGGATGAGTTTGTGCCCTCCTAAGTGATCCATAGGGTGTGTATTGGCTCTGACAATTTCGCCTTTCAATTTTACATTAAAAAACTCTATCAGGGTGGATCATGATGTTATAAGAATAAGAATTTCTAGGCAGATTAGCAAAAATATCACACAACACACAAAATTCATAGGTCACAAACTCGTAGCTTTGACCAATTATTATCTATTTTTGATAAAAAACTAAAGATAAGAAAGAAATTCAATTTAGAAAAGAAATTAATGACATTTACAAAAAATAACATTTTGAGACTAAAATATGAGAAAGCTACAAAAATGATCTGAAGCCCACACACTTCTTCACAAATAGTTTTTATCCAATTAATAAAATTTAATCACACTCTAAATTTATGTTAAATTTCAGAATAAGGAAAAAATGTAGAAGGAACAAAGAAAACCTCAGAAATGCCCAAGGAGAGAAACAATTTTAAAACTTGATTGATAGTATCATAGAATAATTTTGAACTCTTGTCAGGCATGTCTAATCTCTCGGTACAATAATTGATCTTCTTTTATGCCTTTGAGCCCATCAGGGAAACTGGTACAAATCGTTTTAACTAGTACTTGAATCGATATAAATAATGGAAAAAATCTTTGACACACATTTCCATCCCAAATTGATTGAGATACTTGAGAAAAGGCAATGCATGGTTAATAATCAGCCCCTAGGCATTACGGCTGAAAATCCTTAAGACATTGCTAGACTAGTTTCATTGGTATATCAAAGATACATAAATATAAGATCTTTGTTGACGTCAACACCCACCCCACAAAAAATTACAATTAAATATGATTTTGAAGAAGGATAATGGATGAAAATCATATCTTGATTGCAACCAAAACTATTCAATCAACGCCAATTTAATAAAACAAATTATTTTCATGCATTGAAATTACAAAGAAAGCTCCAGTACGGAAACCTCAGCTCAATATGATGAAAAGGGTGAGCAATGGATGTGGTGTCATGTAAGTCCAACTTGAAACAGTATTCAAAAAGAAAATGCTCAATCATCCCCAATTCACAAAATGAATGGAGGAATTCACTTAATCGTAATGAAAAATGGTGAAGAACGAACACAATATCACACAGGTTAACCTCAAAATACATTGTCCACATTGAAGATGCAAATTTGTCACCCATTTTATAAAGCAGACTGCACCAGTAAATCCAGCTTATCAAAACTATCTATAAAAGGGCAATGCAAATGATTCAATAAAAAATGTTACACAAATTTTACTTGAAACGCCTTAACTACAAAAAATGCATGTAATCGTGAACCATTTAGCAAAAAAGGACTAGGCTGATGCATCTAAAACATTTAAAACACACGTAATAGAGACCCTCATTGCTTAGGACATCGTATGAGACAAATTCAAGAATACAGAGATAACACAAAATTCAAAGTGTGCAATTATCAAATTTTGCAAGAAATGACACACTTCAAAAAATCATTATTATAATAATAAATTAAAATTAATTTAAATAAGTTCAACATTTGCTTAATATATTTATTACGATCCCATATTTATATATATTCCAATCCCATGTATATTTTTTGAATGGCCAACGAGAGCTCTGCTAAGGTTTCAAATGTTTTGAATGGCGATTTACGTCGCCATTGATTCTTTCTCGAAGGATTCCTCGTCCGCTTCCGTGCTTTTTTGCTTCGTCGGCTCGTCTTCGACGCCGACAGTTCGTCTGCGTCTCTACGACGACGCATTCACGTCTGCTCGACGAGTCCAGCTGTTCGCTTCGATTTCAGCGATGACGTCCAGCCGCACCATTCGGCGCAGCTTCCCTGTCCAACAACTTTGGCTCGAGTCTGCTTCTTTCCGTTTGACGCTGAATCTGTTCTTTGCCGACAACATCCTTTGAGATCCTCTAACAGGTGGATTTCCTACTCTCATGGCGCTTCCATCTTCTTCGTTTGAACCTGTCAAAGCCTTCTTTGCCCACGTGGTGAGTAATACTCAAGGGAGTTGGCGATTGTCTCCCCTTAAGTTATAAGGATTGTCGTGATGGTAAATGTGACTGCCCCTTTGTTAAGAATACAAGTAGGAAAAGTGGGAAAAAAACTCTTTTTTTTTCTGAGTTAGAAATTGGGATGACCCTTAGAGCCCTGGTGGTTTAAGTTTTTTTGTATGTACTCATTTTTATTTTTTGTGTGAGTTGTACTGTGTGGGTTGGGTGCCTATTTTTGGGCCACTCATACAACCTATCTGTATCTTTTCTCTTTAATATATCAGCCCTTGGGGTTTTTATACAAAAAATATATATATTCCGATCCCATAAATTTGTGCGTTTAAAGCAGTGTTCCGTCCGTTCGATATGTACATGCGAGAAAGAGAAAGAAAGAGTGAGTATAAGAGAGAATAAAAGTAAAAAAAACTTAAACTAAACCCATAGACACTATTTTCCAGAGTAAAGCTCTATCCCTCTCTGACTCCTCTGCCCGCTGCTCTGTTCTTCTTGCCGGTCACATATTCCTATCTCCCAGTCAAATTCAAACACAATAGCCAATAGCCACAATCACCTCTCCATATTGAGTGGCAACCTCCACAAATAATTGACTCAAGACCTCATCATATTGTCTCTCCCATCCTCTCTGTTAAAAAGCAACTACAATCTCTTCTCGCTCTTCTGCTTTCTTAGCTCCCTACTATTCCAATCTCATTGCCATCTGCCACTGATCTCCATCATAGAACCAATATGAACATCCTCCCTTTTCTAAAAAATTTCCACCAATTTCCATTTAAGCAGTGATGCATTCTTTAGCGATAACCTCGAACCAATCATTAAATTGTCCAACTCCTTCAACTATGGTGACTCCAACCCATAAATCATTGTTGTTAATCGTCAATTNCTGCTTTGTAGACTCATCTTCGACGCCGACAGTTCGTCTGCGACTCTACGACGACGCATTCACGTCTGCTCGACGAGTCCAGTCGTTCGCTTCGATTTCGACGACGACGTCCAGCCGCACCATTCGGCGCAGCTTCCCTGTCCAACAACTTTGGCTCGGGTTTGCTTCATTCCGTTCGACGCTGAATTTGTTCTGTGCCGACAACATCCTTTGAGATCCTCTAACAGGTGGATTTCCTACTCTCATGGCGCTTCCATCTTCTTCGTTTGAACCTGTCAAAGCCTTCTTTGCCCACGTGGTGTGTAATACTCAAGGGAGTTGGCGATTGTCTTCCACTTAAGTAATAAGGATTGTCGTGATGGTAAATGTGACTGCCCCTTTGTCAAGAATACAAGTAGGAAAAGTGGGAAAAGAACTCTTTTTTTTTCTGAGTTAGAAATTGGGATGACCCTTAGAGCCCTGGTGGTTTTAAGTTTTTTTGATTTTTGTATGTACTCATTTTGATTTTTTGTGTGAGTTGTATTGTGTGGGTTGGGTGCCTATTTTTAGGCCACTCATACAGCCTATCTGTATCTTTTCTCTTTAATATATCAGCCCTTGGGCTTTTTATAAAAAAAAAAATATATATTCCGATCCCATAAATTTGTGCGTTTAAGGCAGTGTTCCGTCCGTTCGATATGTACATGCGAGAAAGAGAAAGAAAGAGTGAGTATAAGAGAGAATAAAAGTAAAAAAAACTTAAACTAAACCCATAGACACTATTTTCCAGAGTAAAATATAGCTCTATCCCTGTCTGACTGCTCTGCCCGCTGCTCTGTTCTTCTTGCCGGTCACATATTCCTATCTCCTAGTCAAATTCAAACACAATAGCCAATAGCCACGATCACCTCTCCATATTGAGTGGCAACCTCCACAAATAATTGACTCAAGACCTCATCATACTGTCTCTCCCATCCTCTCTGTTAAAAAGCAACTACAATCTCTTCTCGCTCTTCTGCTTTCTTAGCTCCCTACTATTCCAATCTCATTGCCATCTGCAACTGATCTCCATCATAGAACCAATATGAACATCCTCCCTTTTCTAAACAATTTCCACCAATTTCCATTTGAGCAGGGATGCATTCTTTAGCAATAACCTCGAACCAATCATTAAATTGTCCAACTCCTTCAACTATGGTGACTAAATCATTGTTGTTAATCGTCAATTACAAGGGATGCAAATGTAGAAGCGCACAATGTCACAACTTAATTGACCCTCCCCCATTTAGGGCCAATTGCAGAGTAACAAATCGGACGATTCGATCAAACTAAATTCTCACTAGCACTCGTCCCGAATAACATAACAGGACCCAGTGGGAGATGAATTAATCTAACTAAATTGCCACAAACATACATAATTCATTCAACTTCATTTTATTCACATTCATATACTTTGAAGAGTGAAAAATCATATCANAGGTGGTCGGACAGTTGTAGGTCGTTGCACATCATGATCCCCATGAGCCTAAGTAATACAAATATTTTTCTGGACCTGATGAGACAGTAGTGAAAAAGTAGAAGTATTTCCATCTGTATTATCGGTGATAGGTTCTAAAGCAGGCGGGGTCTGGAGAATCTCTTTTTCCTCCACGATAGGAGGTTTCAAAAATGGGGGAGCTACAAGTGGGGACTAAATGGTTGTAATATTGCCTGCGGCGAAAGTGACATCTTCTGGGGTATCCTTCTGATGATCAATAGTGTCAAAAACTTGGAGCTGATCAGGAGGAGATAGAATCGCAGCCTCTAGCGGAGCTGTTTGCTTTTTTGGTCTGAGGTGAGAATGCAGATAATGACATTGAGAAATGGAGTGTCCAAACATACGACAGTTCGAACAATACGACGGAAAATGCTCAATCTCTACCTTCTGCCAATATCGTTGGTGTTGTGTGTCCAACCAGATTTCCTCAGAAGCGGGTGCAGTGATGTCGCTTTCAACAAGTATTCTGGCTTCAGATGGACGGAAAATATTAAAAGTAGGAATATCCGTCTTGAGTGGCTTTCCATAAGCTAAGGAAATGAAGTACAATACTTTTTCAAGAAAATAATGAAATTTCAGACTAGGGAAGCGAATCCAAACTGGAATGATTGGCGGTTCCGTCTGTGGGTCAAAATTCGCAGACCATTTCAGAATCTTCATTTTTTTGTTATCAATTTATATTATCCTTTTAGCGAATAAGCACATGTAATCATCTTCATTACTAATTTGAATAAAACTATGTCTCTCATCTAATAGTCCAATTTTCCACTCTCCAACAAGATGCATAAGTTCAAATTTTTTGCGAATAAGCTCCATTTTGAGATGACCATATAGAAATTTCCCAACCAAATTCAGACGACAGGAGGAAGCAAGTTGAATACCTTCAGCTTCTGTATAAAAATATGGCAGTTTTCCTATTCTTCCTAACAGGTTTCTTGATGTCATCCGCCCACTCAAACGAAGGAGAGAAAGATCGCGATTTAGGCGTGTTTGAGGTGCGGACACCCGAAAGTGCAACTGCATACGATCTGTCTGAAACCATCGAAAGCTTTGAAAGGAAGAAGAGAGGAGGCAATGAGCACAGAGAAGCCGTAGAGGAGCTGCAGAGGAGCGCACCTGCGAGAGAGAGCCGCAGAGGAAAGACGTGAGAACGTGAGACGAGCCGCAGAGACTCAGAGGAATGGAGCCGCAGAGGAACCGCTACGCGAGGACTCGTAGACGAGAGGCAGAGCGAGGAAATCTCGCAAGACGGGAAGACACGTCTCAGAGCAAGAGAAGAAGTGAGGGAGACGATTTGAGTCGAGCGCGAAGACCAGCAAAGACGAGTGAAGACGCAACTGCTACTAGGGTTTCGCCACCCTAGCAGAGCCATCAATATATATATATAACTGCTAAATCCAAAAATAAGTAACCTAAATTTAGTACAAGCGCTCAAAATTATAATGTAAAAGTTGTACAAATCACATATGAGACCCAACACTCCATATCATTTCCTGAAGTCAACAGAGTAGAGTAAATTACAATAAGCTCAAAGAAATAATCAAAACTAAAATAAGATTTATAAAAGGAAAAAAACATGCATGCTGATTTGTAGCTTAGTCCACAACACATATCACAATATTTTATAATCATATAAAACATGTAAAATAAAAGAAATACAATATAGGAAATTTTGACTGTTGTATAGAGCATGTATTTCATCTATTCATGTGTAATCATAAAAATATTCAAAAGAGTTCAATTTAATCATAGGAATGTCATTTATAATTATATATGCTTTAACTATTTTCATGTCAAATCATGAGTCATCACCCAATCTGAAGACTACATTAACTATTGATAAAGATTGGACCCCCAAATATAACAGTTATCAANCGTGCTTTAACTTATTTCATGTCAAATCACGAGTCATCACCCAATCTGAAGACTACATTAACTATTGATAAAGATTGGACCCCCAAATATAACAGTTATCAATAGCCCCCTGGTACCAACTATTCCCTACACTACGTACTCATCTCATCCTAATAATTCGAAGAGTTTCATCTCCGTTTGAATGACATAAGTCAGGAATTCTTTTATTCCCTATCATCTGTGCTTACAAGTATTTAAGTAATAATATACCTATAACATCACTTGTGATGTTTCTTAAATTATAATTCTTGAAACAAACATTCATCATAAACATGTTATATATCATATGCATGAATCATAGTAAAGGAATACCTGCAAACAATGATTTGATAAACACATTCATCACATTCATAGCATAATTCATAGGTTTCGTAAGGAATATTTTTTTTATTCATACAGTCTATGCAGACATTCATCTATAATATGTAGAAATCCTAAATGCACTTGTGTCGAACAAAATCACATTGAAACCTACAAGGAGTTATTTTTCTTAAGTTAGCACTTAATTACTTCACCTGAATTAATGGAATGGCCCTACGTCGAGTTTCTCCAAGCTCGCCTCTAGCTCGCCGCCTGAAGCAAACAACTGGTTCGTAAAAACTTAAAATTCATGAAATTCATAATTGAGATATTAATTTAATCCCAAATATGATTTTCTGCTTTAACTTTCCTCGAAAGGGCTCTTCAACATAAATATGCCTCCTTTATACTTTCCTATTCCACTCCTTCCTCTTACTTGCCCCTCAACCTTTCCCTAACTCGTGAAATGGACCTATTGGAGAGCGTAGCTCTCAATTTGACAGCCGCATTGTTGTTCCCGCAAAACTACATCATCAGGGAACCCGAGGAATGCATAAATTCGCAACAAATGTCAAAACAAGAACGTATGAAAAGAAATGAAAGTTCGCAATGTCGTGAAAAAGGGTTTCCTACTTTTCATTTTCTCCATGGAACCCTGAATCGCGCGATTGAGCTTCCCACGATCGTGCTCATCACACCTGCCATAGGAACAAAGTGAAGCTTCACGCGAGAGGAATCAGGAGAGGGAAAGAGGAGGGATTGTGACATTTAGCTTGGATTCCATTAATCCCATCCATTCAATCAAATCCAACAATTGCATGCACTCCTTAGTGCGAGGAATGTCAATCGGAAACAGTGATGGGGAAATAGAAAGTTAATTGAGGGATTAATTAAGGGTAATTAAACATTTTATTCATAATTTTACATCTTATCATACGATTAAAATCATGCATGGTGCTATACATAAAGTTGATCGATTAGACGTGTAGAGTTTTATAAAATTGATTCAGTTGAATTCTGAGAGATGCGAAATTTATGGTATCTTTTTAAATTGTCAAAATTTTACTTCTTTCTTAAAATTGGGTGTTACACACAATGAAAGGTGTGTGGCCTTGCATAAGCACAAATATAAGAGCAAACACTTATGCAAGCACACAGACAAGCATGAGCCAACAAGTCGAGTGTTAGGGCACAAATCACGCGCGAATGCAGCAGAGACGCTAAGGAGCCCACATGAATGGTTGACAGAACCAAGCAATCAAAATGTTAGAGATTGTGAGTATAAGGAGCCCAACCAACTACAATAAGCACAAAGACGAGTGCAAAGGGTGTGCACTAGATTTAGAATGATGAAACAAAACTACGAATGACAAGTGATGTTTTCAGTTCCCTACTGAACATTGGTGAGAATTTGGGTTTTTAGTTTTTTACCATCTATGGTTTCAACCATGAAAACGAACAGAATGAGAAAATGCAACATTGATCTAGGATTTATGTTGGAAGCAATTATCTTGATGTGGACATAGCGGATGCAATGGAAGTGGGGTATTGGTCGAGTCATGTGATCTGGAAATTTGCCAATTCAGGTGATTTTAAAATGTAGGGAAAATATGGGTTTGAGTTAATTTTAAATTGCTCAAATTTACTTTCTACTTTTCAGCTAGAAAAAAATATCCCAATAAAAAGTGAATTCTTCTACCAAAAGAACCACTTTTTTTAAAAACATTTACTGAACTAAATTTGCTGTAACATATCACAATATATCATGTCATTGGAATATTAAGGTTCAGCAAAGGTTTCCATCTAAAATGCGGAAACTTGGGTAACGGAAGCATGACCACCTCGTACAAAGAGCATGAACAAATTTCTGCAACAAATCAAATAGAAGTTATAAAGAAAAGTAGAGGCCAATCTCAGCCAGGAAAGAAAACAGTGCAATGTATAAAAATATCTTCACACAAAAAAAAAAAAAAGAAAAGAAAAAAGAAGGTAGCATACCAAAAGTTGTTCTAATCTTCGAGTAACAAACTGCCATACCTATACATAATTAATGATGCAATGGTTTAAAAAACTTGACGTATATAAGCATGAATAGGAAAATGAGAAACAACAACTTCTCACGTTTTGTATTTGGTTGTCATCAATATCTATGGGCTGCACATTTGCCACTAGCCTCAAAGAATTACTCAAGTCAAGATTCCTCTTGTTTTCTACAAGTATTTGAACCTAAACGACACAGAAAACTACTTTGTAATTACCATTCAAACAAAAACATACAATGTTCAATGACTTACAAGTCCATAACAAATTCTTCGAAGACCAAAGGGGTCAGCTGTGGAAGTAGGTTGACAGCCAGCGCCAAATAAGCCCACGAGGCTATCCAATCTGCTCCATTCATGGAACTTATTAACGTAATCTGTTAAAATCATACATAGCAAAAAATATAGAACTCATATGATTTTCTCCTCAACAAATGAAGTCAGCTAATTTTAGTTGAGGCAATTTAGCTCAGAGAGCCCGATGAGGTTTGAAGTATATATCATGCATTCTACTTAAGACAATAAATTTATTTTAATATAGATATAGAATTTGAAATCCTAACAAAATGATAAAGAAATTTGTCTTTTAATTTCAAAAGTAACTTGAGATTTATTATGCATAGTGGAAAAATCTTCTTAAAAAGCAACCAATTCTAACTAATTGAAAAGCCAAACAATAGAGTGTTCGCCATCATACTTGCTCTCAAGGCATTGTTGAATGCGGCAACAATGAGAGGAAATGGCAAACAATGATTGCTGCATCACATAGATTAGGATTGAGATATGTTTTACAAATTAAAGTCATCTAATCATCGCTTATTTCCCAGAATGGATTGCGTTGGCGAATTTGAGACATCCAAATTGTGTGGGAAGGTTGTCTGCATTGTGTGACTGATTGTCTAGAAAAAATATATATATAAATATAAATACCAAAAGAGTGCATGACCATTATACATTTTGCGAAATGTAGAGATTACTTGCGGAAAACATCCACATTATATGGCAAGTTGCGTGAGAAAAGAATAAAAAGTTACCCGAAAAATGTCATCCACTTATTCACGAAGCGAATAGCATATGAATCCAAAATATTAAAATTGCCTAAAAAAGATGTTGTTATTGTCCAACACATTGAACACAAAAAAACTAACNCCGCATCATTATGCTTCCATTATTCTTGGATTTAAGGATGGATAATAGATTTAGACTGGGTTACAAATGAGCATTGATATATTCAAAGAAATTATGCCTAAAAATATCCTCAGAGATTGAACTTTTAAGTGAAGTAGGTTTTATTGGTAATATTTGAGCTAAGATTCCATCATTTTTGATAATGTACAAGATTTAATATTTATGNCTAATAAAGAAAATAATATATATAATTCATAACAATTTGAATAATAAAAAAATAACTTATAAACCAAATAAAGCTTGTACAAATATCATTAACTACTATTACAAAATAGTCGAGAAGAAACAAAATATTACTATAGATTAAAAGAAATGAGTACTCACCTCAATGTCAATTAATTAATCATAAATAACTAACTCAATCATAATTAATCATGCACATACAAGCATTTAAAATAGACATCATTCCCGTGTTCATCACAATGTGACTAATAAAGAAAATAATATATAAGATTCATAACAATTTGACTAATAAAAAAATAACATATAAACCAAATAAAGCTTGTACNTGGGTTTTTAGTTTTTTACCATCTATGGTTTCAACCATGAAAACGAACAGAATGAGAAAATGCAACATTGATCTAGGATTTATGTTGGAAGCAATTATCTTGATGTGGACATAGCGGATGCAATGGAAGTGGGGTATTGGTCGAGTCATGTGATCTGGAAATTTGCCAATTCAGGTGATTTTAAAATGTAGGGAAAATATGGGTTTNAATAACGTTCCAAGAGATATCATTTGGAGAGCTATTGAGAAGAAATGTGTTGATATGACTTATATTTAAGTCATTAAAGATTTGTATGATAGAGTTGTTACTTGTGTTCGAACTGAAGGAGGATTGGCCAATACATCAAGGATCG